>VZTT01009590.1:141666-152145 GCA_013400855.1 Buphagus erythrorhynchus
GTATAAAGAGACAGAAGGGAGCCTAGAACACTGAATTTGGTACATTCTCTAGTTTTAGGGCTTTTTAGTTTGGTCTGATTCATTTTTTGTTTAATTTTGTTGTTGTTTGGCTTTTTTTTTTTTTTATTTTTTTAGTGTTGTTTTTCTGTTTGCTTAGTGACTTTATCTATAGCTTTGCTTCAACAGATTTTGATCTCAGATTCCTTTGCAATTGACACAACATCCACTTTGAAACAGGCAGCAAGGGAGGCTGTTTGGCACCTTCATGTCATGCTTGGAATCCTAACAAATACCTCAGGACACCGAAGCTCTGCATCTGAAGCCAGCCCACATCCCCACCTCCCTCCCCCAAAGCACTACAGAGGAATTTACCACAACACATCCCACCGAATAGCAAAGGTAATCTCCCTTCAAAAGCCCAAACTTCTAAGTGTCCATGCAATTTATTTCCTTGATTAGTTCAATTTTTTTCCCAGTGGTCTGTGTAACAAAACAGTATAATTCATGACTGAATCTCGAGGCTTTCAGGTCAGATAAAGCTTCTATTGCTTCTAATCTGTTTGTAGTAAGAGCTGATAAATTGAACAGAAACAAGAATTGAGCCTAGCACTAATAAAGGAGCACTTGATAACACTAGCTCCATCAATCTGAGCAATGTTTCCACTTAAGATGATGCAGCTGAGATAGGAGAGAGACCTAAGCCTCAGTATAATTTTATATACCTGCTCACTTAAGTGGCATGCAATAGGAATTAACAGAAACTGTGTAACTTCTTTGTATGACCAGAGTAACATTTATTACAGACCAATTTTCCCATTTTTTCCTCTTGCTGCTGCTTTACGTGGATTTCTGCAACTGCCCAGTCAGTGCAAAGCACCAGCTGCTAACAGAAGAAAAACTGTGCTTATTTCCCATAGACTTCCAAGTTTAAAGATCAATTTTATATTATATTTTCCTCTACAGATTTTCATCTGTTCTGTCTTCAGTTTGAAATGTTCTCAGCAGTGAACATCTGTTAGAAAATCTCTTACAAAACCCCACTTAGTCTATGGCCCTTTAATCAAAGAAGGGTGAGGGTATTAAGAATTTAAAATAATATATCCAAGTTTAAAAACAAATACATGTGTTTTCTATTTGAGAATGTGTGTTATTACTTTCACATTCTGACCTGTTAAGTACACATGCTCTACCACAAGTCTCTCTGGAATTTTGGCAAGAACCGGCATTTATTTAATAAAAGGCCTTATTAATCGTAGAGCTCCATCGTTGATACTTTGCATTTACACAGCACATTACATTTTCAAAGCACTCCAACATTAAATAATTCCAGCAGCCTGTTTATTTGCATAGATGGATGCACACAATTGTAGAGGAAATTATGAAACGTGTTCGCATGTTTCTGTCTGAAAGGAGTTATAAAAACTAAATTCTTGAGTAAATTGAAGATAGTTCACTATTTTTGGCGCAGCATTATGAGAGAAAGCCTCAAAGCACAGCAAAATTATTCCAGCATGTTTGATAAGGATTTGAGAGTGGGATTCCTCTCACCTACCTCGACTTGTCTTCGAAGGAGAAGTAGAGTTTCCATTAGAGTTGTTTATCCCAACCCCTTTATAATCCAAAGAAAAGGCTGATGACAGCCTCTAGAGAGGTCCCCTGTCCCCAGGAGAGCTCCTTCTCCCCAGGGGCTTCTAACCAGCTCTACCTCATGGACTCAGACCCAGGGAAGAGGGATATTTAAGGCAGATGAATTCAGCTCAGTGTCTGCCCTTCTCTGGCCCATTTAATTGGACAACCTTGACTAGAAAGATGAATGTAGCATGTAAAAGGACCAAAGGCGTCTTGTTGTTACTGAACAGCACCAATAAAACATGCACTGCAAATTATTCTGAGCCAATCACTGACATAGACTACTTACAAACAAGGGGATTTTGATCCCAAGATACAAACAGGATTTTAGGAGCCCAGAAACCTTAAGTGTCTTACATGAGTCCAGGTATCTTACATCAGTGGTTCTAACATTTGGAAATTCTTCCCTTATTTTGATATAAAAAGACTTCCCTTCACAAGCAGACAAGCAAGACCAGATTATGTGATTTTTTATTAAGACCAGGAAACCTGCAGCTGACTGAATTTGAGATGGCATTGTTTTATTCTTTAGGAGAAAACCAAGATTTTAAAAAAATCACCCAACGAAAAAAGCCCTCATGTAACTTTAGACCCCATCAGAGTTCCAGCGAAATCAATTGGAAAACCAGAATATTTATTTGGTTTGGGCAGCACAGTCACACAAAAAATAGCTTAAACAAAACTCAGTTTATAGACTTATTTCAGAGAAAAAAACAAAACAAACAAACAAACAAAAAAACCCCCCACAAAAACAAACAAACAAACAAAGAAAAAACCCCCCCAAAAAACAAACAAAAAAAAATAAAAGCAAACTTAATTCTAATCAGAAAATCACTACTGGATTATTTTAGTGAAAATAAAATTAAGTGAATACCCAAAACAATCACCTCAAAATGTGATGACAAGAGGTTTTTACTAGAGGACAGCAACTATTTGAGTGCTGCCTACCTGCGTGGGCTACCTGGTGGGAGCAAGGTGCTGCTTTAAGCTGTTGCCCAGCTGTGCAGTGATTTGCCTGGGCAAATGCTCACATGCCATCACAACAGATGGTCTGCCAAACCCACAAATCCAGCTTTCTCCACGGTGGTTAATATCACATGCCATGGCTATGAGCAGGATTCTGTGCTGCACGAGGGAGGGCAGGGCTGGGGGAAGAGGGTGTTACAGAGCTCTGCTGTTGGCACTTCTGCTGACGCACATGACAGCATTAGCAAGAAGTTGAAACATGTGTGGGATGACTCTCCTCTTTATTATTAACCCATGTCCAATAGTGCAGAGCAGGGACAATGCTTTTCCCAGGTTGAGAAGATCATCTCTTGAGCACTTGCACCAACTCTTGTGCTTGATTACTCTGGGGGCAGGAAACAACTCTAGGGGCTGTGCTGGGGGAACTGCATTTGCACTCTTGGCTGGTTAAAAACCCAAATCATGCCAACCAAAATAGCCAGGGGACTCTTCCTGCTCTTGGGCAGGTACTTGAAAACACGCAAGAACTGTCTATTCAATGGTTCTTTGCTGTCCCTTAAGTTTCATCACTCTTTTCATCCTCCTCTGCACACTTCGAAGGTCCTCTGTCTCCTTTTGGAGAAAAGAAGAGACACACATACTGTATCAAGATGTAGGTGAGCCCGAGATGTCTCTCGTCTTTCCCAATCATTACTCATCCATCTCCCACACACAACAGTATTTTATTTATCTGCACCACATTTTGTCTGTCATTTTATCGCCTGGCACTCAGCAGCTGTTGGGTAATTACAACATGGACACACCACATGTATCTTGTCATTAGAAAACAACCCCCAAAAACCCCACATAGTGGAGCAAAACCCAACCACACCCCAGGCTCTTCACAACACATGTTCAGATTTAACTTCAACAAAAGCTCCCTGGAGAGCTCTGAACAGATGTGTCCTGCAGACTTGTCCTGGTTTTATAGAAACTGCTTAGTCAAAGATCCCACCACACCTTTCAAGTTACTTTGACAGCTGTATCTTAAGGAGTTGGAGGAAGGCTGGTTAGGAAGAGACAAAGGAAGGGCCAAGATTGACCAGAACCATGCACTTCAGAGAGATACTTCACAAAAACTACATGAGATTATTATTTGGGATGTTAAAAGTTGTTTACACAGGAGTTAACTCCTGGATGCACAAACACCATGAGAATTCAGCAAGTTGATGGCAAATCTCACTTTCTTAGGAGTCCACAACTGGATTACGTCCAACCTATTCATTCTCCAAGAAGTCTGAGTCTCTTTTCCTTTCTTATTGCCAAGAAAAGCACACTCATCTTTCACTCATACCACACCACTTCTCCCCTTCACACTGCAGGATTACAGTGGTTTATACTATAGAGAGTTTTCTAACCTCCATTTTTCAGATTATCATCACAAGATCTAAAAGCAGCTTGCTTTCTATGCAAGTCCACAGATCACCTAATTTCTCAATGCAAACATAAAACTGTACTTCAGAGCAACAACATTCCTACTCCAAAACCTAGCACAGGAATATTTGCAGAAGACTTAAAACCATGCAGTTGGATCATGTTCTCAATAGGAAACAGAGTCCTGAGTAAATAAACACCCATCTCCAAGTGTTTCTACTTTTTTTCTTTAAAAACCCCCAAAACTAAACATGCCCCCAAAACCCCACAAAACAATTTTCCAGACTCCTAAATCTTGAAATAATTAACACTACCCTGATATCCTGGTGGTATTCATCATGAAGAGAAGTCTGAGAGCTTCCCCATTCCCAGGGTGCTACTACAGTGCTGCCATGAAGAGCACAGCTCCAGGGAAAGGACTGTCAGATGGAGGTTTACACTTATTTGACCCCAAGTCAAATCATCATCATTTTCTCTTTTATGGAGACATGATAGGATGTTGTATATATCAAAACCTCCTTAATTACTGTGGTTTCCTTTTGGATAATAATCAGGAAAATATATGAGTCCATGAAATCCAAATGGTAAGCAACATGCAAAGGGGGAAAAAATGAAAATGGGGAAAGCACTCATTCTTGCTCTTATTTGTGTATGTAAGAGGCTCCTCCTGGGACTAGAGCCTGGTAAAATTCCATGTTTACACTGCTTATGAAATTCAAGGATAGAGAGAACATATGATTGGACAGATTCCTGTAAAGTTTTTTATTACTTTGAGTTCAGGTCTGGTAGAATTATGAAAATCTTCCCAAGCAGAATCAATAAAGGCTTTACAGCATCCTGGATAGTTGGCAAGTTTGTTTTTATCTTCTTCCTAGCTTTGTTCTGCCCCTTTGAAGTTCACTGCAGAATAGAAACATTTTGGTGTTTGCTGGTACTAGTCAAAAAGTTTCTGCTGCACATTGGTAATAAAATCCACTAACCCTTTTAGAAAAGAGGACTGTACATAAACTAAGGATAACTGTTAGAGCAGTCATTGATCCCTTTTTCTTGTCTGCAGGGGAAAATAGCTACTACTGACAAGCTGCATGAGATAAATTTGGTTTGGACTACGGAGAGGAAAACTGCCAGTACAGCTGCAGAAGCAGAATCCTTGTGCCTTCACAGCACCAGCCACTTCTCCCATGCAAACCAGCAGGGCCATCAAAGGCAGCCAGCAGCTGAAAATTAAGTTTCACCCTGCACAAAACATACAGCACAGGAGATGTGGAGCCCCCAGAGGATACGTGACCACCTGTTTGTGGGGCAGGCTCACTGCACATCCCGCTCATTCCAGCACACTCACGGGGGATATTGTTTCACTGCCATATGGACCAGCCATAAATCACAGCCAGAGCCTTTTAGTTAGTGTTGTTAGCACTGCATTTACATCTGCAAACCACAGAAACTGTTGTGGTGCTAGCAGCACACAGTTCCCTCACATCCTTCCAAGACAAAAAAGAAGTGGGTTTAAACAAGTCACATAACCTAATGGGCAGAGTAGAGCCCAGAGCCTGAATTCCTCCTCTGGCTTTTGATCTGCTGCTTGTATTTAAAGACCTCCCTGGTTATGAAGCTGTCCCCATGAAGAGGCTGGAGAATGACAGCTGCAAACCTCATGCTGCCCATCAAACCCAGCACAGAGTTCAAGAGCCCATGAGAAGAACTTTGCTTATTTTTATTGCAACACACAAAATTTTTCCCCTATGTTTATTCTCCCAACTCCTCCTCCCCGTGCATGTGTAATTGACCCCTCCATTGACTCTTTGCTACTCTGGAAAACTACTGCTAAGAGCACGAACCACGGATTATATTACAAACACTTAAAATATCTTCTAAAGCAAAGAACAGTCGTGATGGCTCATTTCATTCTTAAAAACTCGTTCTTAATGTTCAGCACCAGGAGATCCATTAATGAAAAGGAAGTATCACTGGACTTATAGAAGTCATAATGTTTCCTCTCTGACCCTTGAGGAATGACAGCTCACTCCTTAGCTATGAGTGTCCACAGGAGAGAGTGGCTTCAGCAGCTCAAGGTCTGCTGTGGCATCACAGAGCAGCAGCAACAGCCACAGCAGCTGTGCCAACGCCCTTCTCCCCAGCTCAACCCCTGGCTCCGTGTTAGGCATCCTCAAGACCCAGAAACAAGTAGGGAGAAGAGAAGTGTTGGTGTCCTTTGGCGGTTTTTCCAGAACAAAACAACATTTTCAGAGAAAAAAAGAAATCCAACAGCTTTGGGAAGTGAACACACCAGTACCATTCATAAGGGAAATCCATTACTCTCTTGGGAAAGATGGGAGCTTATAGCCCTGACAGGAAAATTCTATCCATATTACAAGCATTTGTATTTTTCAGTTCTCCAGTGTTAGCCAGCCCCAGTCACACACAAAAACAATGGCAAGTACTGCACAAACACAGTGCCAAAGGTAACTCCTTACCCAAAAAGCTCTCAATTCATAAAGCAACAGCCCAACCAAACCAAGACAGAAGTACAAAACCTCCTAATGTAGTAGTAGTGTCCTGCCAGCCAAGCCTTTTCCTGTATTTTTTAAAAACCTTTTTTTACAAGTGGGACTCGGCCTACATCCAGCTGCTCCCAAGCATGAAGGTGCTTGTTTGAAATAAATGTGAGAATTGAGCAATAGAAGCACTGGACCAGCTCTGTGTTATTTTTGACGAAGATCATTTGTTTTCCTATGGAGTTGCAACACAAACTGAGGTAATGCTAAATGTATGTTTACTCTATGAAATTATTTTAGAACACTACATCCGAAAACTTAACATAAATTTCTTTCTAAATACAAGTAGAAATAAGCTTTTACAAATGCTGACAATCAGTTGTAACCTCATGTAAGATTCTGTGTTATGAAACCAACAGGGAAAAAAAAAACTCTTTTAAGACTGCAGAGTACTTTACACAAAATCTTTTTACAAAGCATTCAGTACAAGGCCACAGGAGAGCTCACCTTCAGGGATATTGGAGGAATACCAGTGATTACTAACCACTCCTTTGGAACATCATAATTAAATAATAAATATATCATACAATTATAAACACATACAATTGTATAAACACAGAAGGTCAAGAAGGTGCATCCCATTAAGAGGATGCTGTGTTAGGCAGAAATGCATCTTACTCCTCCAAAAAGTCAATGGCAGTTTGGCAGCTGATCTGCTTATGACTTGGAAAGTGTTCTACTAAGATAAAGCAAATGTCTAATTTGACAGAAACACCAAAACTGTTCGTATCTGTTCTTACTAATTCTTAAGTTAATGGTTTACAAATGTTTGCTCATTAGCAGTGTCCAAAAAAGCACACTACATGCAGCTTTCTTTTTTTTAAGTCATATAATACAAAAATCGTAACAGAAGGCAAAAGAAAGGAAATAGCTTCTTGTAAAACAAAGAAGCCTGGGATATTTCAGGCAAAAAAAATACATGAAACTAAGTTAAATAATTCAATCCAGGAAAGAAACCTGCACAGCAGATATTGAATTCTTTACTCATAAAGGAGAACTAACCAAAATTCTAATTGAAAAGCCCACTTTGCTATTATTTCAAACCATGACAAGGCAATGCAAAAAATGGAAATATTAATTTCCAAAATTTTTTCCTGGTAGTTCACTGGAGTTCTCACAAGATCACTAACATACATGGTGAAAAAGCTTCATTAACACTTGGGAAAACATCCTTGTAAGGTAAATCTCTTCAAGTTTAAATGTGTCTGCACCCACAGGGCAGATGCACCCACCACAGCTTGGAAGCAGAGGTGCAAAATAAACAAACAATTACTATTTGCATATACCTAACTAAAAAAAAAAAGCAAAACCCTTGAGGACCATCCTTCAGAGCATTTTGTTAAACTTGCATCCCTGCAAGGTGGGGCTGACTGGGCAGCCTCAGCTCCCTCCTGGGACAAAACAGCTGCAGCACATCTGCAGCCTCTGGCCATGCCAGGGGCTCATCACCTCTCAGTCCACCCCTAAACTGAGCACACACAGGAGTCAGACAGCCCAACAACAGCCAGCCCTCCAAAGAGGCAGAGGTGTTTAACCTGGGAGGGCTCTCCTGACAGCCCAGAAGGGGTTGGCAGGCATGAAGAGGACAAGCCCTGGCAGTCGTGGCTGCAGATGCTGTGTGCAGCACAGGAGGGTGCAGGAGGGCTCTTGGATGGGGCCAGCCAGGAGCAGGGTGCTATAGAAAAACAACTTTTCCTGTTTTTCAATCCCCTCTTCCCAGCCATGCACCCTGGTCCCTGGCACTGCACATCCTTCCCCTTTGCCTTGTCCACCACCTCATTTAAGTGGTTTTAGCTTGGACAGGACACCACACACTGGCACATCACAGTGTCTGAATAAGTCTTAGCTTAAACCAAGGCTCAAACTGAGTAAGGCATCTTCCAGTTCCAGTCATGCCCTGAAGAACCAGGAATCCTTTGAGAAGCTGCTCAAAAACCCTCTCTACTGATGCTGTGAGTTCTGTTGCCCAACTCCTGAGTATTTATGAAGAGAATGGTTTAAAATATCCTCTCATACACTGAATATCACCAGGAAACTACAAGAGGACAATTGTAGTTTGAAATTAAAGTTCTCTACAGCATCTTGCAGTTTTTGATGACAGCTGATGGGCAAATTAAAGACAGAACAAGGACACAGGTCCAAAGGTAATCCCTATAGACCTTTAACAGCATCACATGGGATTTCCTGCAGTAGCCACACTGCTCCTACCCAAAACACAGCTCTGCACTCCAAATACAGCACCCAGCTCAACACAAAGTTATATTCCCCTTTTGGAAGGGCTGCACATTATTTTTTTTTTGGCTTGGCTATTAATGAATCAAGCTAGAAATGCTTCTAAGTGTATGCAGCCTCCTGCTTTTGTGTCCAAGCCTGGAGAGTCACGGCAGGCTTTCGGCAGGCAGGTCCTTAGCACCCCCCAGGCACCCCTGACCTCTCAGCCCTTTCATTTCCTGCCCTGACTTCAGAGATAGCTGCCTTGAGAAAGCAGCAGGACAGGGGAAAAATAAATAAAATAAGTTTCCCAAAGCTGGGCCTCCCTCTCCATGCTCCCTGGGAGCCCCCAGCACATGGCTCAGGCTCCCTGGGAAGCAGTTTCACAGAGAGGGAAAAAAATTTAAAAAAAAGAAAAAGATGAGGGTCTTTGAGCTGGTATCTGTCTTGTGCAAAACTGAACAGGGAAAAACAGAACTCCGAGAGGCAGCACCAGGCATGCACTAACAAAGGACGTGTAGCAATGTGTAAAACCCTTGTCCCACTCCCTCTCCCCATCAAAAAGGCTATGGGATGGCTGTGCACATTTTTCCCTTCTCCTGTTCATTCAGAGACCATGCAAAGACTCTCCTTTCCAGCTGACATGTACCACTGCAAGTGAAAACCCCACAAGCACACGAGGCAGCTTTACAGGGATTCCTGCTGTCCTGGAAAGGCACAAGCACCTTCCAGTAAAGAAAGGCAAACACACATCCCCATTATCTTTGGTATTTGCAGTGCTACAAAGCACCAAGTTGTAAAGGGGTNTGTCCCATCTGGTGCCACACAACCACCACCACTGATGTCTTGCCTGCTCAGCACTGGCAGCACCAGGGGACCAACTCAAAGGCATCACCACTAACAAGAAGCTGTGCAGTCCCAGTCAAACACTAACAGTGTCTTAGCTTTATCAACGTTAGCAATCACAATGTTAGCTTTTCAAAATCTTACTCTAGAACAGGCATTTTCCCTGCAGACAGCAGTTCCTAGAAGCAGGGAATTGCATAAAAATCTTACTTTCCACCAGAGAAGATTCCCATCCTCATGGCCAAGGCTGGGAAAAGGAGGACCTGAATGAAACAGGGGCTGAACAACTTGCAAACGCTTCAAAAATACACTTGAACTATGGTGAAAGCCCAGGAATTTAAGATTCTGTGATTACCAATTCCATGGCTGAGAATCAAAGTCCTTCTTTGAAAAGTTAAAATTCAAATACAAGTATACAAAGCCTCATTTAATACATAATAAATATGAATTCTGTCCTGCAACCCTTGTGCATCATATCTGTGTGTGATGGGTTGACCCTGGCTGGTCTCTGGGTCAAAGCTACTCCATTACTCCCCTCCTCAGCTGGACAAGATATAGCTAAAGGTTCTGGGTTGAGATAAGGACAGGGAGAAATCACCCACCAATTACTGTTGTGAGAGGCCCAGACTGAGCTTGGGAAATCATGCACAGCCATGACTGTCACTCTCCAGGCACTGGTGCAAAGAGGTATGGTTTGGGAGCATATGGGAACACCAGGGGAAAGGAGGGAAACTGTTACAGGACAGCAGAAGAGACAGCCCTGATTAATATTCTTCAGTTAAATAGGAGGCACTAGGAACATACCACCCATTCCATCATTTCCTTACCTTCTATTCAGTAGAAAAATTGGATTTTTTTT
>VZTT01009593.1:3892-17539 GCA_013400855.1 Buphagus erythrorhynchus
ACTAGAACTTCAGCAGTAACAATATGTTATTTTAAGAAATTATATGATTTAAGACTTTGATATTAATTGTTTTAATTACACATTTCATTTAAGCAAGTTTTGTTTTAGGTTTTTATTTAATGTAAAGTTGTTTAGTTTTTAAGTGACTGGGGGGTTTTTTTTGTCCACTTTGTCAGCTACCAGGGAGTGTAGAAAAGGCAATGGCTTGTGTTCTGCATAGCCCCACTAATTCAAGTTGTGCAGGTTGTGAATTGGCACAAATTGTTTGCTCTAAAAACCAGAAAACTGCATGAAAATGACCTGGAAGCCTCATTCTCCAGATGGAGCAGGGTATTTTGAGCTCCTGGCCTGGTCAGGAATTCCCCAGGCTGAGAAATGTCCATCTCTGGCAGGAGCAGCATCTGGCATCATCCCTGCTCAAGATCTGGTTTTTCCTCTGTGTGACACAGAAGGAAGAGGGTAGAGGTCACAGCAGCAAGTCACAGTTGAGGCATAGGGCATTTCCCAGGGAATTAATGGCAGGCTTGGGTTAAGGTCTCCCAGTTTGCTTTGGGCCATCAGCTCTTCCCAGCTCCTTGTTAATCCCCAGGAAATGCCCTAAGACTCAGTTCTCATTGCAGGTAGTGTGAATCAACAATATTCTACATCTGCTCTATGTAGTGACGACAAGAATGGAAGGTAGTAAATGTCACTTAATTATGAAAATTTGCCGTATTTTCACCCAGAAACCTTTTGTTCTCCCTCTTAACACTGATAAAACGTGCTGAAAAAGAATTCCTCATCCATAAAGTGATGCCAGAAGATACAGACAAAATGTCTAATTCCTTCACTCTTTCACTTTAATTTTCCACCCCCAGCAGCCCATTTGCAGGTTGTATTACACCTGAGTGGATTTTGGAATATGATCAGTGCTTCACCTTAACTAAAAGGAAGTCTTTAACAGGTAGCTGAGTGTTATGTTCTAGACAGGAGTTGCTGAGCAAAAATCCCACTCACAATACCTGCTTTGCTGCTGGACAGGCACAGAAGTTTTAAAGTGAGAGCAGAAAACTCCTCTGACACAAAAGGAAGATGAGGAGTGATGAGCCCCTCTGAACAAGTGTCTTTGCTGCAGGAGTATATATAATCTGAATGGATAATCAAGACTCTGAGTTGTTTGTAGAGCAAATCATATATAGATAAAGGGACACAATAGCTCTTGGTTTGGGGTGACACTGTATTTTGGCTCCTCACCTATCATTTATTTAAAACAATTTTGAGCTGTGCATTGCAGGTGTTAGACACAACACACCCTGAGCTCCATTGTAAAACACAGTCCCCCTTGCATGAGGTAAGTTGAATTCAAAACTTTATATATGAGTATTCTAATTTTGGCATGCACAGATTCCACATATAGTTTACCATGGTATGAAATTCCATAATGTTGCTATGGAAGAGCTCTGATTCCTACTGCCCATGCATATTGCAAGTACCAAATTCTTTCCCCCATACTTTGTATTTATAAGGAGATAGGTTCTAGGTGGAACTGTACCCATCTTTGTACAGATGAGTCCTGATAAATTCAGTGAGTTTGCTCAGGGACTGAGTATTTTGTCTTTGGCATGGTGTCTGCAGGCATCCCTCTCACCCCTGAGCCAAACCCTTCCAAAGAACAGAACAGCAGAGTTGACTCGCTCCCAGACCAGAGACTGACTGGTTTGGACTGAGTGCATGTCACAGAGTTTGGGGGAGACTGGATATGCACAGATGGGTGCAGGAGAAAGTGCTCACAGACCTGAACCATCTCCAAAGGCCCATGCTGGGGTAGAAGACTGAGTGATACAAAGACCTGCTAAGTAAGAGCAAAAGACAGACACCGTGTCTGCCTCCTTTTGAAAAGGGTTCGAAATATTTGTTCTTTCTTGTTTCCAGCACACTGGGAATGGCTGCCTGGTGTTGTTCTCTCTCAGCCAATTGCTCTCCTGTCTGAATAGACAAGCCTCAGATCAATTTTTTTTTTTAAACTCAGTTTGTGGGCTGATCTAGGAGAACAGCATGGCTCTCTGTCTTTTTTGGCAGAGGTTCCAAGCCAGCCTCTGACAACCTGGGTCTGGCTCACTGCTGGGTGCTGTGTGTTGCAGACAGATCCTAAACCAAAGTGTTCCCTGTCCAGTGCCATGTGCTGCTTCTGCAGAGGGGCTGCAGGCCATCAGGGAATGTGGGAATGCTGTTTTTCAGGAGTTGCCTGCACATTATTACCAGCACTATTTGGTCTCCCTCCTCCAGCAACCCTAAGCACTCTTGTGGGTTTCAAAAGCCTCATATGACTTCTCTGATACTTCCACAGCCTACAGCAGATCAGGGAGCTGGGGAAGGAGAAAAGTGAAGTCAGAGAAGTTATACATGTGGGAAGGAAGTTGAATTCTCATTAAAGAGATATTGGACATATATCTTCAGAGAATTTTTCTCAGATACCAGCAGCTTTGATAGAAGTCCATGATCCCCTGAACTGAGGTAGACACACTGTTGTTTAAGAGGCCATGCATGACACATCCCTGTCACCATGTTTTTACACAGAGTGTTCATACAAAGCAATATCTGGTGGAGTCTGAGAAAACTGGAAATTTAGTACTGGTCTGTGTTCAAAATTTTCTGCAAGCACAAGGATATGTTATCCATCACCCTGTTGATGGTCCAGCGGTACCTTTTTTCATTTTTTGATACCACAGTTTCTCAGTTGGCCCATACACAGAGGAAATTATATTGTTGTGAAGGAAAATGTAGTTTTAAAAACAAAGCCAGCACCAATATCCTCAGCAGTTTCCATATGCTCAACGTTAGCTTCACCTTGTGTTTTGTGAAACTTGCTGTCGTGCTGGCAACATGAGTAATAATCATCTGAAGAACTTTATGTTTGCCTTTGGATCTCATGTAGATTAAACAGCAAAACCCACATCAAGAGAGAAATGGTTTCTTCTTCTGCATTTCACTGTGCCTTTTAGTGACTGTCTAAGAAGTAACTTCTCTTTACCTTTTTCTTTAGAGGTTTGAACCTCTCACTCTGTTGCTGTCATCTCTCACGTGTAAATGCACCAGGGTCTTAGAAACCTCAGTTGTTTTGGAAAGGAAGAATATTCTGTGTGTGCTACCCTAACAAAGCTACATGAGCTGCTTGCTCTGCATTTGCCACAGGAGAATCCTTGGGGGCAAGTGTAGAGCTGTGATACAGGCCAGGGCTTGACTGTAAACAGGGAAGGAGCTGGGACCCTCAATGGCCAGCAAACAAAGTTTTCTTTGTCCCTGTCTCTTGCAAGGCAGCACAGATGTGTGTGATTTGGGGGATCCAGGAGGTAAAGGAAGAAGCTGGGATCTGCAGCTGGCTCTCAATGGGCATTTGGCAGGTTTCCCTCCCTGGCTCCCTGGACAGGCAATTGGAAGTACTGGTGCATTCTCCCTTTCTTTCAAGACCATTTCACCATTTCTTCTTGAGTTGCTCGTGAAAGTAGAGCTGTGCTCTTTTTCCAGGGCTGTTGCTCTGGGTAGGAGCATCCTCCTGCTCCAGACCCTCTGTCCATGAAGGTCTTCTGCTGGCATTTACTCTGTGAAATAACTATGAAACCCACAGCATTTCTGCAGGCAGCGCAGGCTCTTCCAGTCCACCTTTTCTGCAATTTTTTCTGCAGTAATATGGCTTCAGTAGTTAAAAATGTGTGATGTATGTGTTTTGAGGAGGCAATTCCAGGACAAATCAAAGAAGAAAGGTCCTGACTGTTAGCAGTTCTAGGAGTTTACCACTTTTCACCTCTGTTTCCTTGTATAAACACAAAGATTTAGATTTTCTTTCATATCAGAACATTAGAGTTCTGATAAACTCAAAAAAATAAATTATTTAAAATTTCTCTGCAGTCAGCATTTTGAATACCTTAATAAAATATAATTTTTCCTCTGCAAGTCTCAAATCAAAAGCTGTTCCTTCCCTCTGTATTCCTGAGCTCTAAGTTTAAAATAAAAATGAACATATTGAATTTGAAGAATCGTGGAGCTGAATTTTACTACAAGGCTTAGACTAACGTATACATGATTTTAATATCTGGAAATGTGTGGTTTTCTTTTATCAGTTATATAATGATGTGCTATTAGCTATTTTATTTCTGTGCTAGAATGGGATACATTTATGAAATTCCTTAAGGTGAACTGAAAAAAAGAAAATGCAATGGACTAAAATGTTATGGTTTTGTGCCATAAACAGCAAATTAGTACACAGAATTTGAGAGTTTTAAAACCCCCATGCTATTTAGGGACACATTGAGGGGATATTGCTGTTGGGTTAGAAATGTGTGCTCATTGTCCCAACTTTGCTGTCAGGCTCACAACACCCTCCAAACACGTGCTTTCAGATCCTCAGATTTTCAGCAGAAAGTCTTTCATGTGAAAGGGAAAAAAAAAAAATCAAGGAGACAGATTTTGGTTTCTGTTTATTTTTTTAAAGCTACAGAAAGATGGTTCTATAGAAGCCATATGAATTTTATTCCTACACAGTCCCCTCCCGAGCATCGTCTGGGCTATAGACAAAGGGCTGTGTTGCTTAGCAACCCCCCTAAAGCTCATCAACACAGCCTTGGTATTAATATTTATCCCCCCCTTCCTTAAAAAAAAAAAGCCTTACTCTGGAATTTGAAATGGGATCTGTCCTCCCTCTCTTTTGTGCAATTAAAGCAATACTGCTCACTTTTTCCAATTAATGTTACTGGCTAAACCAAGCAATTTCTGCCAGGAGGGCCAAATACAGCTCTTGGGTGACTGACTGGAATAAAAGTTACATCAGGGATGAATTTCTGTAGCCCAGTGTGTCTTCTACTGTCAGTGTTTTTGTAGTTTCTCTTTCCTTTAGATCACTGAAATCCCTAATTTCCATCTTCCCACCTTTTTTTTTTTTCTGAGTCCTCTCTTTCCATGCCTGTACTGAGGGGCTCCCTGTTGGCTGCATCCTCCTCACTGCCTCCAGCAGCTCCCATGTCCTCAGTGGGGCACTGGCAGGGCTGGAGGGATTTTCCTGCAGCCTCTGAGGGCACCCAGACACCAGAACAGGTGCTGAACAAACCAGGGTGAAAAAAAGTCCAGTAAACACAACTGAAAGCTCAACTACCCAAACTGGGACTAACCAGGACCCGGCTGTTCCTTTGCAAAATGATTCTCTGCACCAGCAAGAGCCCTGTGCATGACATGTGTCCCTTTACAGCCCATTTTTGAGAATTTCAGTGGAATGTAATTAGCACACAGGCTGGAGAAAATGTCTCTGGAGGGAGAAAAGCAAATTATTCAATGCCAGGGAAATATTTGGAATAGGTTCTGGATTTCTGTTTGTGTTAAATGGCCATGAGATCTGGGGATATTCAGTTTCTGCCCTTCAGCCTTTCCAGAGAAGCACCACCAGAAATACAGATTTGAGCCTACAAAATTTGAAGCAATGTATAGTCATCATATAAACTTGTCATTGTATCAAAACACTGTGGTTACATTTGGATTTGGTGTGAAAATAGAAGCAAGATGGAAAGAAGTCAGCTGGAGCTATGACTTACTATGCTGGGTGTGCTGAGGAAAGGGTACTTAAGTGCCTAAATAAGGGTTTGGTGCTTAAAGTTTTGGTCACATTTATTGTCTCAAAATCCTGGCCACAAAATGTGATGTTCTGCAAGGCACAGATTCTTTCTGGAGTAAGCTGGGATGTATGAGGCTGCTGGGAAAGACACTGAAGGATGAGAAAAGAACTGCGATTCTGGAAGCAATTCTTTTTCAAAATCATTTTCCTTTGGGGGTGAAGAGGAAATGATTTTAAGGTCGGGAGCAGATGTGTGTGGAAAACTAATTGCAATGTGATAAAGAAGGAGAAGTGCAGGGTCCTTCAAACAGAAGCAGCAGCTCTGTAAACAGCAATACTGACTTCAGCCTCCAGCAGTGTCTTAACACTGTATATATTCTTTTTTTCTTCATAACTTCTACCTCTTCTGTCATGCCAAGCAATAATAAGAACTGTTGACTAATATCAGTCAGACAGGAGACCACAAAGACTTGTGGTTGTTGGGTACTCTGGAATGGAGAGAACATCTTGCAGATGCTTCACAGACAGCTCAGTCTGCCCTTCCAAGCTGTGAAGATGGACCATAACCCAGGCCCACACTTTCCCTGGAAGGTTACACCAAGACCTGTCATGTGGATTTTTCTCAGCCTGTAAACTCAATGCAGAGTTCTTTGGAACAATGTTGATTCAGACCCTCAGCTGGAGCTAGCCAATAACCCATTGCTTTCATCATCTGCACTGTCTGTGACAGCCAGGAATGGTCAGCTCTTCATATCTAAAAAAAAAAACACCTTTCTTAGAAGTCCTGAAATCTGAAAGCTTCTTACTTTTGATTGGCTTAGCCTTCATTCAAAAGAAAATCAGCTTTCAGCCTCTATAAACTGGACCTCCTTTTGATTCCACTCATTTTTCACTGGTTTTGCCCTTGTGAATCTCCTTTAGGATTACTCCTGACTTACACTGGTATAAGAACAAGAAGATACAGGACCACTAAGTGATCCTGGCACTTAGAGCCAAAATGTGTGTGCCAGTCTAGGTGCAGGTACATCTCAGCACAGGGGGTAAAAATACAGGAGAGGAGAGGGGCAGACTTGAGCAAACTGAGTGGGAGCTGTGCAAGGGGCTGAGCCACTCAGAGAGCAGTGGAAGCATTGCCTCTTTTTCCAGCTGTTGATGATTCAGCCTCACCTTTGCTTGCTCTCACATCACTCAGCTATAAGCAGACACCACCTTTTGGATCCAGTAGTGGCAGTGAACAAGTACTCTTTAGCACCTTGCTGGTAGACTTTAAACCCCTTGACAGGTTTGGCAGGAAAACAGCATTTGTAAACTTCCCCTGTTTTACTTTGAGCAAAGAAACTCAGCCTAGTTGTGCCTGACCTTTCCTGCTGTGGGTTAGAAAGTGAACACAGGAGCTGCTCCTTCAGCACAGCTGGAAAGACCTCGCTGCAGTGGGGAGCTGCCTGATGCCTGAGGGTTGTGTGCCGTCCCAGACTTTACTACACACAGAAGAGACTGGCTGGTTGTTGCTGTAGATGCTCTGTTAATGCTGCCTTGATGCCAAATCAGCTACAGCATCTTGAGAAGTTCCAGAACAGCACTTCCAAGGGTAACTGGTGTAATTGGCTTTATCCTGCTAAGTTTACCGCTTTAAATGACATTTTAGGAGAGCAGCTGCTTCTCATTTACTTCCTCCTCTACTTTTTTTTCTGACAGGAGTTAGTGCTGCTGCTCATCCTGATCTCCTGAGCAGATTCTCATCTTCTCTGTGGCCAGAACTCATTTTGTGTCCTTGGTATTTACTTCTGAATTATTTTAATTTAAAACAATGCTGGTGAAAAGCAGAGGTAATAGCTTTGTGATCCTACCTTTAGGGCAAAAGACTGGATCTAGCCTGAGTGGGGAAAGAGCAAATTTCCTTACCTTTTGTTGGTCTCTCTCAAAACCACCTGAAGCAGCAACGAAATTGTTCATTCTTCTATAAGTCCAACTGGGATAGTGTATTTTCCACTGGGACCAGTAAGGTCCATGCTATACATGTTGCCAGGTTGACTGGATTCAGTGGCCACCAGTCAGGACTTGAGCCAATAACCAAGGAGGAGATCCTATTTGACCACCACATGCTGCTCATTTTCGCCTCATCTGGCAGCCAAACGGCTGAAAGGTTTTGTGTTTGCAAATCTTTCCCTCTTATGGTGATCTCCCTTCCTCAGCATTCACACATCCTGCTGGTTTTAAGTTAGCCAATATCCTCAGATTTGGTTTTGTCTTTGGTTTTAAGCTTCTAAAATCACTTGTGCAAAGTTTTTTTTGTCCCAAAGAAACAATACTTACCTTGTGTAAAATGCTTTTCACCTTTCTAACAAACTCAGTTAACTAATTAATCCTTGCAATATCCCTGGAAGGAAAGTAAGCATTATCTCACTTTTACACACTGGGAAACTAAGGCAGAAAGGTGAAGTGAGTTGCTCAAGGCTGGTGAAAGATTTAGTGCTGCAGTCAGTTTTATAAACACAGGGGGTTTCTGGCTCCTAGTCCTGCATGCAGGCAATTAGACAAAGTCTCCAATGGGTAAAATGGGCTACAGGGCATGACCTTGCCCTTGAAGCAATGGTGTTCCTCTGGGGTATGCAGGGGCTGAAGCTCACAGCTAGGGAGAGGTGAGGGAAAGGCAAGCACTGTCCTGGTTTGAGCCCCACCCTTTTCTATCTGTCCCACCACTGTCCCAAAGATAGAACAAGCTGCATGACATGTACAGCAAATGGAGCTGCAGAATCCTGAAAAAGTTAGAAGGAGTTTTGGGTCAGCTGTGGCAAATCAGTGTAATTTGGATGCACTGTGGAAGACATGAGTGCTGCATCTCCAGCAAATGAGCCTCCATGTGATGGAGATATGATTTGCTACGCCTGTCATCAGGGGGAATAAACAAGAATATTCATCTGCCTATCTTTTATGGATATTCCATCTCAGGAAAGGCTGTGAGCAACTTTCCTGGTAAGTATTTTGTACTGGCATTGTGCTTATTCTGCTTAAAACAGTTCCAGTTGTTCCAGAATTACACTGGGTGAGGGAGCAGCCTTATCACAGCACTAGACAAGTTCTGGAATCAGTGACAATGGTGTGAACAGAGAAGTTGATTCAACTTCTGAACTGCTCAAGCTTTCTGCTGCTGTATCTGAGCACAGGGCCAGCCAAAAGTATCTGTCTGTGGACCAGCTGAGAGAGGAAAATTAGAGGATCTGTGCAGCAAGGAAACTTTGCTGTGTCTTCAGCCAGCACTGTCAAAGGCACTGCTCTAGGGAAGGTTGTACCAGTGCTTCAGTCTTGCTATTAATATGGAGCATTCCTGCTCTTTCTGAGACAGAGAATTGGTGACTGAGGAATCACCACTACCCCTCCAAACTCACCAAAATGTTTTCATAGCTAGTGGGTCTATGCTTTAAAACAAAACAAAAACAGCTCCAAAAATATGGCGAGTGCCAATAATTTTTATTTCTGCACTGAAGCAAATTGTTCCAAGCATTTTGTGAGAGAAGGACAGTAGAGGACAATCCATCAGTGCAGAGTACATCAACATATTAAAAAAATGCAAGTAGTGGGGAAAGCTTTTAATTTGAATGATATCAGTGCCCACAAGCATGACAATAATTAAAGGTCTGCCAGCATGGCTATTATACATTCTGGTTTAGTGCATTTAATATCTCAGCTGCTTCAAATCACATCAGCCTGATGGCTGGCAAGCATGTTTCGACTCTGGATGCAAATCAAGCTTTCACACACCATTCTGAAGCCTCACTTTAAAGGTAGGACTTTTCTGCATCAGGACAGGACAGGCTGTCCTTCGTCCTTGCAGTTCTGTAATGCTGGTACTCTTCCACTGCCTGAGAAAATGCAGAATAAATTATTCTCCTTACAGTTAGACTGAAATGTTGTCATACCCTACTTCGGGCAATTCTGCCAGTTCTCAGAACTTTCTTTCCCCCCTGGCAGGTGTGTGTGCCGTGATCTGTCAGGGATGCTCATTCCCTTTGGGTTGTACCGAGGGGAAGGGAGGTGCTGTGGTCCCTCCCTCCTCTGCAGCCCTGGGCTGCTGTCTGACAGGGCTCACTGTGCTCCTCTGCATTCAGCTTGCTGTGCGTGGGCTGACTGCCAGGCTGCAGCCAGCTCTGATGGGGCAGGAGGGCATCCAAGGGGTTTCACTTCATCCCCTGGTGCTTCCATGCTGTGTTATCCCTGCAGAGCCTCAGGATCTCCTCAGGAAGCACAGCCTGGAGCAGCACTGGCACAGCACCAAGGCCAATGAGCACAGATGATCCCTTTTGCAAATAGTAATTTCCAACACTCCCAAAAACAAGCCAACAACTTATTTTATTTTCATTTGGAGGGGGGAAAAAAATTAAAAAACAACAAAGAGAGAGACTAACAAGGGATGTGACTTGCATCACCATGAATATTCTGCTTCCATGTCCCCCACTCACTTTCCCTCTCCTGCTTTCCCTTTCAGCCCATAACCTCAGGAGGGCAGGAGCTGTCTCTCACTGGGTGTTTATGCAGATCTGAGCTCAATGGGGCCTTGATCCTCCCTGGGTCCTTCTGATGCTACTGCAGTACAGCTGAGGAGGAGGTTTTAGACAGAGATGGCTGCAAGCTTCAACTTGTAAGAGATTGAAAGTGCCCTGGAGGTCAGGGGGGAGGTGACACATCCTGAGACCTTGGGAACATTAAGGAGTGGAACAATTAGCTGGCTGGAGGTTGGCAGGAAGAGTGCTGGATGTGAAACCACCAAGCAAAAGTGTGACCTTGTTAGGATTAAAAAATGGAGAGCTCAAGGGGGTACAGAAGGGAGAGTGAGAGGTCAAATGAAGGATATATACAGACAGATACAAAGATTTAAAAAATCCAATGGCAGTTTTCTTTGCCAGTTTCACATCTGCTGTTGGACTGACTTGGTCTCTTGGAAATCAAATTGGAACACATTTTTCCCATAAGAGACGTGGTAAATGGTGGTGCATGTACTTCTAGACCATTGCAAATGCAATGTAAAGTATAAAAGCCTCTCAAGCAAATGTGATTTGCAGTGGACCAGGAGAGAATGGACCACAAGTTTATATCATAGCAGTTGAGGTGCAAAAACCCTCTCTTTCAGGGGTCAAATATTTCTTAAGCTGTGCTGATTTGACCACTCAGGGCAGTTTTGTTTTGAGGGTGCTGTCCTGTGTGGATTCATTCTGCTTGGAGGAGGTGTGAATTCATACTGCAGCCTTTCCTTCAGTGGGGACTGACCCTTTGCATACATGTTGTGGAGGCTGATTAGTCTTAAAGCCTTCTATACCCTACCAAATTGTTAAACAGCTATTAGGAATAGGTGCCCACCTTAGCAATTTAGTGTTCTGAGGGGTTCTTGGTATAAATTCTCCTTCTGTCCTTACTTTGAATATTGCAGTTGCACTCAGGCATCCATCTGACCACAGCTGTGACCAGCTCAGGGCCATTTCCCACCTGCTGGAACCAAGGCTGGACTCATGAGGTGCCACCCAGGGGATTGCACTCACAGAGCAGACAGAGCTGCCAGCTGCTGGTGCTCTGAACTTGTGTGAGGGGTTGCACCACAAGCTGCCCAGGCTTCATGGCTGGGAGAGGTGTGATGTGAATGTGTGGGTTTGGAACTGTAATGGGAGCAAAGTGAACCAGTCTTAATTCCAGTTGGTTGTGTTGATATATTCACAGAGCATTTGAAATCAGGTTAGCTTTGTCTGCAGAAGACACAAACCCACACCAGCCCTGATAAAGTGCTGTTGGCTGGATTTGGTCATCAGCTATAATGAATAGCTTGAAACAGCATCAGTTTTAGTGACTACGTTGTTAATTTTAACAAGAACGTTCTGCTGATCCACATAATGATTACTTTAAATATTGCTGCCTGCCATTAATGGGTGACTGTGCTGCCTGCCTGGCCACCTCCTGCCAGTGCAGTGTGTGTGACATAGCACTGGCTCCCTGCAGGACACCCAGCCAAACACAGCCTGAGAGGAGGCAGATTTTACAAAGATCTGTTCTCTGAAAGGAAACCAGATCAAACACTTTCATTTGTATTGTGCCCCTCACCCACAGGATCCTGCTACCCCAGCTTGGGCAGTATTTGCTGTTACCTCTGTTCTCCAGTGTCATGTCCCACTGGCCCAGACTCAGGATTCCTACTCCTTTCCATCCTTTACTTGTATCCATTTTCCTGGGTGCTGCCAGCTCTGGAGGTGCCCTGAGCCTGCTTTCCAGGAGGCCACTCTTTTTCCACATTGTCCAGCTCTGGTGGAAACTCCTTTCCCTCTGCACTGCCCATGGGCTGTGGGATCACACTAGATTGCCAGTTAATATCTGCAGAGAGACAAGTGTGAAACTTTATTTGGGAAAATGCCTCCAGAACCAGCATCTGGATCAGAGCTGTCTAGTAAAAAAAAACCTGGAAGAAGCTGTCTAGTAAAAACCCTCAAGCACAGGGGATTCTGGACACCAAGCTGGCCTGGGACCAGCAAGATGATGCTAACACACTCCATCAATGTCTCTCACAACCTCAGCCACATCACTTGGGTACTCTGGGCCACCAGAAGAGCCAGTGACCTCCAAAATCCCCCTCCACACAGAGTTTATCACAGCAGACTTGGGCAGGGTGCTAAGGAGCCTCTGGCTCAGGCCATGCGTGGGAAGCAGTGGGTAAGGGAGGGGCTGGGGAGGAGCTGGAGTGCAAGGACAGATGGCCTGGGAAGGGATTTATCCCAAAAGGAGGGATGGATCAGAGCAGCCTGGGAGGGGATCACAGCAACAAGAACAATAATGCAGCTTTTTTTTTTGCCACAGAATAAAAGGAGGGAGTTAGTTTGACGTGCAGATATCACTGCTGGCAGATACAGTTCCCAGGGAGTTCCCAGAAGTGCTATTAATTAATGACAATTTTTATTATATACTTTGCACTTCAGAACCATTCTGATTCTCACTGCTTGCTTCATTTTTGAAGAAACACTACCACTAGAGTGCCACTTGGGCACCCATCTTTCTAATACACAAATTTACCCTTGTCTCCTTGTATCTGCAGGTTACCAGTTCATTTTGGGGATGACTTCCATCTCTTTCAACATTTGGACACTGCATTTGCTTACACCCAGAGACAGGCTGCTGGAGGATATTTTAGGGTTTGGAGTAGCTGAAATGTGAAGAATCTGCTGGTTCCTGGGTGGTATTCCCTTTCAGCATAAAATAGAAAAATAACAGGCCAGGCTAAACCAGTCCCATCCTTGTCTGGTCTATGTCTCCCCACTAAATATCAAAGCTCCCCAATAGCTTCCCATTCTGCAGGATAAAAACAGCGACACATTCACCTGGACATCTTTGAAACAGAACACTTTTTTCTTCACAGTTCATTTTTACTCTTGGGGTTGCTGATACCCAAATTTGATATTTAGGAACAACAGGATGTGAAAGGATCAGTGTAGCCAGAGGTTCTTCTCCTGGGAAATGTTTGAGGAGCTGCAAAAAAAACAAGTAAATCTAAGCCCCAGTAATTCTTATCTGAATGCTGGCATTAAAATCACATTAGGATACCACATTTGTGAACTATATGCTTGTGATCACAGAGTAATTTCATTATTTTAGATGTAGAGGTGAAGCCAAAGGGCAGTACAGAAGATGAACAGGAAATTCATCAACACTTCTGGACACTGTATCCTACTGTATCCCAGAATCTATGTGCATGGTCCAGATACTGCAGTGATAAATGCTTTGGAGATGTTTATAAGTTAGATGATATAGATGTTTATAAGTTAGATTTCCCTTTCCCTTTCCTGGAGTTTTGCTCCAACAAATTGCTCTAAAATTGCTCTAAAATCAAGTAGTCTTAAGAGTTTAATATATCAAAATTTGTGTTGTTTAGGCCAAAGTGGTTGAATTCTGGAGCTCTGTACCTTTGGAGTTTATGACCTGCACCAAGTTTTCTGACCAGCACAGTCCTGTCCTTTCCTTTCCTTTCCTTTCCTTTCCTTTCCTTTCCTTTCCTTTCCTTTCCTACACCCCTCCCTCCTTCCCAGCTCTATTTCCTCCCC
>VZTT01009593.1:17611-39210 GCA_013400855.1 Buphagus erythrorhynchus
TAAAATAAAGTAGTCTTAAGAGTTTAATATATCAAAATTTGTCTCATTTCCCAAATCCTTTTATTTATTTCTGTGGGTCACTAAGTAAAAAATCAGATAATCTAGAGTCACTTTCATATCAGACAGGCATATTGAAATATTTAATGCACAATATAAAGTATTCAAGCACTGTCTTTACATCAGGCTCCTCATACATAGTCCTGCATAATCTACATCTCCATTTCATAGCAATGCTTGAAAAAATCACTCCAGCATTTGTTCCCTTTATTGTTTATCTTATGGATTAGATTGATGTCACCCTTTCAGTTATTCTGTCAAATTGAACCATCAGTTCAGAACTCCAAAACAGGCATGTGAAAAATGTCCAGTAGAGTATTTTCTGTCTAAGATTAGGTTCTACCCTATCATCCAGGGTTAATTTAGGACCTTTAATTATGCGTGAGTTGGCCATAAGTTTTCAGGCATGTATTATTTTATTACCTGATCACATAATTAAAATGTCATTTATCAAGGGACAAATTCTAATGAAGTTAAAAGTACCCTGATGACATATTATTATTTGACCTGTTATATAAGAGGATTATTTCTTGCCTGTTACTGATTGAGTTTCTTTGACAGCATGAAAATCACTGGTTTTCAATTAGCTTTTTCCTCAGAGAGGGGCCAAAGCCATATACTTCATCCTTCTTATTCCTTCCAAGACCACCTTTCACACTATTTTTATACTCTGTGCTCATCAGCTTGTCCAGCTGCTAAAGAAGGGTAAAAGTTGTTGATCTGTGATAAAATGTGTGCAAAGAGGAGAAGAAGGCTATAATTACAATGGTATCTGCTTAAGGTCACTCAAATTGAGCTCAGCTCAGCTGGAAGTGGAGGAACTGACTTAGAATACAAGAGAAAAATGTAAATTTCAACAGAACAACAGCGAGGAGGGTGACAAAATAACCTACAACATGATTCTAAAGTATGTAAATACCACTGGGAAGAGATGAATCTTGAGTGGGGCAAGGTGTTAGTGAAGGTTAACAAAGAGGAGCTAGAAAAGCACTGGTTCACTCAAAGCTGCTTCCTGCTGGTGCCACTGAGGAGGCAGGTGAGTGGGCCTGGGTAGGAAGGGTTTTGTTGCTGCCCAGGTGGTCACAGACTGGATGGGTCTTTGCCATCCCAGGCTGTGAAGCCTGACAAGAAGTTTTATCCAGGTATATGCTCAAAGTGTTCATTGGGAGTTACTTAAAAGAGAATCTGACAAAATTTACCGGGTTTCACCAGTATTGGTAACACTGGAGGGGGGGTAAGCTTAGAGGAGGCATTAGGAAGAAACTTTTGACTGTGAGGGTGATGAGGCACTGGCACAGGTTTCCCAGAAAAGCTGTGGATGCCCCATCCTTGGAAGTGTTCAAGGCCAGGCTGGATGGGGCTCTGAGCAACCTGGGATAGTGGAAGGTGTCCCTTCCCTTGGCAGGGGGTTGGAACTGGATGGTCTTTAAGGTCCCTTCCAACCCAAACCATTCTGTGATTCCATGACTTAAGAAGGAAGGAAGCTGCAGTGGACAGACAGTGGAGTAGATTTGCTCATTCTTTTTTCATCCCAGGTGATGATCTGGAGAGCAGGCAGGCTGTGCTGTAGTTAGTCTCCAAATCACAAAGCTGTGTGTTAAACCAGTGTGTCCCACTTTAGAATGGAACAATACAGCAGCTTTGACCAGCCTTAAGAGAGATAACACATGAAATGCTCCTGCTGCTTCCCTCAGTCTCAGAGAAGTGGTGGGTTGTTTCCCAGGCCACCATCCTACCCCAGACTGGACATACAACCTCCCTGAGAGGCGCAGGGATAACCCTGGCATTTGCCCCAACACCAGTGGTTCCAGAGTTTTGTTTCTTTAGTAGATGGAGCCTGGCAGTGACAAAAGTAATCTGTAAAATAAGTACCTCTTCTGTCATCTAGCTTACTGACTACAGCATAAATCCAGAAATTCTGTGTGCTTCCTCTGGATCAGAGTTCAGCCTGGGCTGAGCACTGCCTTGGTCTGAACTGTGCTGCATCTTGCAGGAAAAGCTCTGACCACAAGATACCCAGCCCCTGCATGATTCAACCCCCAGTTCCCTGAGAAAAGAGTGTCAGGCTGTTTGTCTCCCATTCTTTCCATCCCCTGCTCTGAGTCCTTTAAGCCTCAGTGGACTGGCACCCATGAGGTGATTTCTCACTGCCAGGTTAAATGTACCCTGGATATAGGGAGGAGCAGTGAGGAGCAGGAATGCACTGCTACAGGGTGCCCTGAGCTCTGGTAACTCCAGGGGTCCAGGCTGCATTCAGCTGGAATCACAGCATTGCTCCATACCTGGAGTGCCAGGACACTCAGGGTAGCCCCTTGTCTGCTGCTGCCAGCAGAATCCCTGCAGCCTCCAAGATCTGCTGGCTCTCAGCCATGGATATGAAAGCTCTCTGTCTGCCTGCACACAAAGGTTTGGTGGGCTGCATCTGGACACAAGCCAGGCTTCCCCTCTGCTTACCAGCCCCACTTTGACCTCACCTAGACTAAGCTCAAGCTATTTTGCTTCTACATCTCCTCTTCTCACATAGTATGGCAAAATTTGGATGCTGTTATCCACAGTAGTACAAAGTTCGACAAAGACCCCACCCTGTGTTCCAGTTCCTTTCAGAGCCCTGAGACCTATATTGCACAAAAAGGAACAAGGGCAGGGAACCACCTACAGCCACTTATTACATGTTATCGATTTCTTTCCATTGTGAAAAACACTTCCTTTTTCAAAAAGCCACCTTCCACCCCCTCCCTCGTAGCTATTGATTCCATAGACCAAAACAATAATGTGCACCTTGCTGAACTTATGAATGTCTAATTTTGAACAGGAAAATGTCACAGACCTGCACTCATGGGCAGGGCTTTGAACTGAAATGTATATCCTGTCTCTTCATCCGTGGTTTCCTGCAGGGGAACATTTACTCCTTCCAAAATTCACTATTAATTTAAGCATTGTTAATGATACCCAGCCTCTCACTGGAAGAGAGAGGATGCAATTGTCCATTTTGGTTCCCTGGAGGTCCTTGAATGGGTATGACAAGCACCAGTAATAGAACTTAGATAAAAAGAGAAGTTGCTAACTTTGTCCCAATGTATCATAGTTATAATTTCCTTGAAAGATGAAAGGATTGTTAAACTGACTGGGAATATAAAGCAACTCTCCTCAGATTGAACTGAATCATCTTTGCCCATTTCAACTGTATTGTTCCTTTTCTTATCTGTGTATTGTGGAATCCTAATGATTCTTGCAAGTAGCTTACTCTGAAACCCATCCCTTAAGTGACACCAGTGCAGGTATGTAGGAGATGGAGGTGCACTGAGAACCCTGGAAATATTAGCTGTGGAAGGATGTAGAGATGTCCAGAGACAGTTTTCTCAAATGCTTAAGGTTACAAATTCTCCTGGACTATCCTTTCCCATATAAGAATATCAAATTGCCAGTAAGATTCTGACCACAGTTTCACTCATAGCAGTCTGTACCATTTTATAAGGAAGTTCTATAATATTATGTTCTCATTGCACATTATTGGATAAGTCTGGACTTTGACCTATTTAAAATCCTAAGATTCCTATAAGAAAACCAACTCATCCAAATTACAGGACTTTACAACAGGACCATTATATTTCTTTTAGATTACCATAAAGATTGATTCTGCTGAATATAAAAACGTGTTTATGGGTCGGGAGAAATATCTCCATAACGACTTCAACAATTCTTATTTTATAATGACTAGGAGCTTTTATTAGACAAATAAGAGACATTTTGGATTCACTGTGACTTTCTATTTTAAGCTTCAGACAATGGCTTGGCAGCTTTCAACCACTCAGGATGTAGCACTAGAGGATGCTGACAAGAGAAATTGCCAGTGTAGGAAATTATCTGTCCCCAGGGAGGGGAAGCCAAGGGAAAAAAGTTTACATTTTGGGTCTTTGCAAGTAGAGCAAGGGAAGACTTGCACTAGGGTGAAGAAATTATATAAGTCCTTAAAAGAAACAGGCTAAAGGCTCTTCTTTGGGTGTTGAAAAAAATCTGTAGCCTGTGCAGATCAGAATTAAGAACCTAAGAAACTGTCAGGCAAGGGCTTGGAAAAAGCAGGAGAAAATAGGATAAGAAAATGACAATGCAGAAGAATAGTTTGGTTTAACTGTTGAGGAAGTAAAATGTGGGAGGTATTTCTGGGATAAGAAGCAATTGAAGTCAGAGAAATTCACTGTGATGTGACTTTGGAGCCTGTAATAGTTTTTGTGTTCCCATGAAAGACACCTGATCAGAGCAAACTGCTGTAGCCTGTCTTACTTCATGGATAATTTCTTTGTATTTAATTGCTTGTTTCAATCCTTGAAGACACTTTCTTTCCCTGGTATTTGTATAGGACTGTCACTGTATTAAAAAGTTGTACAGATTTCCAAAAGGAGGCTCTGTGTGCTTGTGCACACTGTGTTTATGGGTAGGCACACTTATCTAAATTAATTTTGTTATTATGCAGACTTAATTCAAAATACATTAGAGGAAGACATTATTCAACAACTAATAGATGTTATACCATCACCATATTCTAATGGGCTGATTAGCAATTTTATTGTATTCAATTTGCGGCGTGGCAATTCCATGTCAGGTGGAAGAGCTATCAAAATGAAAAACTGCCTTAAAATTAAAAACCAATAGTCCAAGTTTCAGTCTGAATGAGCTTTCTGGTGGAATGAGGAAGTGTGGTTATCCATGAGTCTGCCCTGGATATTCAATAAAAATAGGCTATGGAAATCCTTGAATAAAGGTGAAGAAATCAGGTGTTTCTACTATTTCATACACAAAACTAGTAAATATGTCACTGAGGTTTTAGAGTTTCTTCTTTTGATCCTCTCTGCTCCCTCATGAGAATAACACCAAAGAGTCACAACCCTGCACACTTCCTTTAGGAGGAGCTTTTGTCCTGCATTCAAAAATTGTTTGATTTTTCTACTCCCTTCTGAAACACAGAGATGGAAACAATAGTTTATTGCCTCTCATTTTTATACCTATAAAGCAGACACCTCCTAACTCACTGTCAAAAAAATGTATGTTGGGGAAAGTATGAGGATTTTTCACATATCCTGCTCAGTCCTTCACAGAGCCTAGGCACAGGAAAGGCTCCTGCCTGAAAACCAGATTGAGTCCTGAAGGGAATGGGTAACACCACTTTTGCACACCCAGGTGAGAGAGGGAATCCTCTGCCCTCCTGAAAAACTTCAGAGCCCCTGTGCTGTTGCTGGTGGCCCTCATGGTGCTGTGGCTCCTCTGTGAGGCTGCCCCAAGGGACTCCCCTGTCCCCAGGTCCTCACAGCTTTCTTCCACACTGTTTGCACTGATGCAACTGTTTGTGAAGCTGCATTTTGACATCTCATGTCGCTGAGCTGATCCCATTAAAAAAGCCCCCCACCTAAGAACAAAGCAAGAGGATGGTTTTGCAGCAGGTGCAGATACTGCTGCCATCCTCAGCCCTTCTCTCTCTCTGGTGGAGCATCTTGTTCCCTTAGCACAGGCACTGGCAACTTGCTATGGCCCTGCCAGCCCCAGGGTGCTAAGGCAACCCAAAAATTAACAGCAATTTAAATTAATGCTCGAGCTGTAAACTCAAATATGACTTTGCTGTCAGTTCAGCTGGACCAATGACTGATGGACTAATGAGAGTGCCCACTTCTCCCATCCCTGAGCTCCTGCCACCCACAGGGTGGGACAGGGTGCCTTGCTGACCTGGTGAAGGAAGATCTTTTTCTCCTTTTGCCTCCAGCTCCATCAGCATCCAGCTCCCACTCCCTGTGGGTAGCAGGGACCACAGCAAAGGTGGGGAGGCACTGGGAAATCACAGCTAGACTGGAGGAAGAGAGGGACATCCCTTTGGGAGGGAATGTGGGTTTAGGTTGATTTAATCCAGTTGGCAGGGCTGTGTCTTCAGAAAGCTTTGGAGAGGACAACCAGACCTCTCATCGAGTTCTGAGTGATGCTGACTGCCAGCCAAAGGCCACGGCAGACAGATGGGACAAGGACTGCCTCAGTCCTGGTCATTACACACATCAGGGGGGATAGGACAGCTCCTCAGGAGTACACAAAAACACCCACAAGGTTGGAGGGGTTGCTTGTGTCACTGGATTTTTTTTTTTTTACCGTATGTTTTTGCAAATGCATATACTTTGGGATTTTATCTTGTAAATGCAGTGGAGAAACATCCCACCTGACATGGCTGTGACTTCTGGGGAAGAAAAGCTTTTGGAATCATGCCTGGCTGAGTCCTGCTGAGCTGGGCTCCCTGTAGCAGGCTGAAGGCAGTGTGAAATGCTGCCCAGTGCAAGGGACACAGCTTTACAGCCCCTCAGCAAACTGCAGTGGAGGGTGCAGTGCTGTGAAACATTGGGTGTTCTGTGCCTGTGAAAGCCTCAGGTAAAGAGGGAAGTGGCATGTCTGAGCACACACACACTCTTGTTACAGTCCTATTTCTGCAAAAATGATGAACAGACTAAAGCAGAAGCTTCAACAAACTGCAGGACAAATTCTGTGAGGTAAAGTGTGCTGAACATCACATGGTACCCTTTTAAATCTTGTTTGGAATTAAAATATTCTGTTGTTTTTTTTTTCCTCCCAACAGAAAACATGATCTCTTGTTACTTAAATAGCATATATTTCTGTAATAGCCTTTTAATGCAGAGCTGTTTTTCTTTAGGGCCTTGAATATATGCAAATGGAAATGAAGAAAAGAGCTGAAGTAGAAAGGAAGCACAGTAGTCTGGAAAAAACGGAGGGGTGAGTGCCTGTAAAGATCAATGGGCAAAGCAAGCTTATTAGGCTTTTGGGGGAGGAAGGGGGGTTATTAAATACCTCATGTCTCATCCTATGTGAATGTAGCTGCCTTATTGCAGAGACTCTGCAGAAGTCAGAACGTGTGAAGGAAGCAGCCTCCACTAAGTGATACAAATCAGAACGTTTCCATTCCCTCAGCTGTGATGCCATTCGACTCCAAAAGCACTGTTTAAATATGAATGGCATCCTGTTTATGTGCGTATTAGCAATATGTATGTCCATAAAGACCTGCAGAAATGCAAATATTGCTCTGTACACAAGTGTCTCCCACTGAGGCTGCCTGGAAAAGTAGCATGGGGACACAAATCGGTAACAATAAGTGCAGCTGAAGCCAATAATGAGGTGAAATACATATGCATGTGTGAGGAGTGTAAAACCTTGGCTCTGAATCATGTGCCTCTTAGAGTCTGGTGTTACCAGTTCCTCAGTGCCTCTGCCCCTCTGTCTTTGGTTGCAGGTGTGACCAGCAGATCCCTCCTGCTGCCTCCAACACCTTGGATGAGTGTCCATTTTACATGGCAGAGGATGCCAGAGCAGAGCAGATGGGCTAGAAACAGCTTTTGTTGCACAGGTTTAAGCAAATACAGCAACTATGCTGAAATTTGCTTGAAATGATGATGCTGCTGAAACCCAGGGAAGGATGCACAAACAAAAAGCCTGCAGTGCAGAGTGGATAGGTCCTGTCTGATCAATGAATGCATTAGTGCAGCCCAATTCACAGCAACATCCTATGCCCATGCTTTCAGGGAAGAGCTCAAGGAGAGACAATTCCCAGTATGGATGTTTACAGGTTTATGTGTTTGGCTATTCCTGTGATGTTATCACTGGGAGAGTCATGGAAGGTCCCTGTACTTAGGGTGCTTTTTTCCAGTTCATCAACTGTTTTAGTCTAGTGTCCTTAGCTGTGCTGGAAATTCTGACTAGGTAGATTTTGTTCCAGCCAAGAGCTCTCCAAAGCATTATTTGTGAACACTCATTCAGAGAAAACCTTAAGATTTGCCTATAGCTGTTTTTCTTCAGCATTTGCACCAGTGATACCACTGTGTCTGCCAGAGCGTTGGTGGAGAACACAAGCCTTGCCAGGGTTCATGTGAAAGCTTCTGCATGCAAGTTCACAGAGGAGGTTTTTCCTGCCCCCTGATCTCTTTTTACTGGTTTTGCCATAGAAAGGGTAGAAATTGATCCTCAGAGAACATGCAGGGTAGGGGATTTCTTCGTATCACTTATCTGTGAATTCTCACCACCCCCTCCCAAACTGCAGCAGATGACTCTTCCTGTGCCAAGCTTCTACCAAAGCTCATGCAGCCTTCAGAAAGCAGGTTGGAAACAGGTCATTAGACCACTTTCATAACACTGAGAAGTGTTGTGCTTTTTGGCTTAGCTGAGAATAGTTAACCAAGAGTCTTCTGAGTGATATTTCTCTGGAGAACTCCCTGAAATCAATTATCTTCTAAGCATGAGTAATCTCAGCCAGAAATCTGATCCTCTGAGGAGCCAGGAGCTTTTCATACAAAGAGAAAAATTAAACTATTTGCAGCAAAAATTCTGACACTTACAAGCCAAACTAGTTACAGAGGATACAGGTGCATCAGTTTTTAATTAGTCTCTGTCTGTGTCAGTTTGTATTTGGTCTCTGTACAACAGACCATCGTCTCACCCACAGTGAGGAGTCTTTGGGGTTTTGCAGTGGCAGGAATCTTTTAGCTGTAACTTTTGTTGTTTACCTCTGAAATTTTAATGAAATGGAAATTTGGGGGAGGGGGGAAGGCTTGTGGTTTTTTCCCTGAAGCATTATCTTACTACCTTGATTCAGAAAACTTCCAAATTGTGCATATCTCCTGAAGACAGAATTAATAATCATATGATCTATCATGGGGAATTGACTGTCACTTTGACAAATGAGATATTAAGCTCTGCCAGGCTGGAGAGCTGAGAGGGTTTGGCGTTTTAGCAGGTGCTGGGGGCTACTTTTGCTTTCTTCCCCAATGTTTCTCAACCCAGACTCCAAAAAGTCCAACACATGGAGCTGACTGGGAGTTTTGCTCAAGAACAGCAAGACCTGAAATGCTGCAGGCCAACATTACCTAAAATTCAGAAGTGTGATGAGCTCTAAAAGGGGGCCAGATATTACAGCAAAGATGCTGCACTGTAAAGAGAGACAAGTAGACCATATTTTCTTTATTCTCATATATGTATGTTTAATAACCCTGCCATATCCTATATCTCATACATTATGCAGTACTTTGTCTATACGGTGTTTCTCCTTGTGTGGAGAGTCAGCTCCTAGCAATTTATAGTAAACATGAATGCCCAGGGAGGAACTCCCCGAGAGGGGCTTGAAGGATGCAATAATATTGGGAGCATTTACTCTCTCTGTTACTACCCCAGACTGTTCATAGGTGCTTTTCTCCTTGCCTGAATATATTGATATATTTGTTGCTAAGCAGTAACAGGACATGTGCAGGATTGTGGGATGCACAGGATGGGCTGAGAGGGCAGGGTCCAACATATTCACCAAGCATTGGTTAGCCCCAGGCAGAGCAAAACATGTCCCTGTTCTGAGTCAGATCCTTTCCCAGGCTGACTCCTCTCATCCTTCCACTTGTCTTTGGCCCACAGAGCCAGTTTCAGTGCTAGCCAAACTCTGTATCCCTAAGGATGCTCCCCTGCTCTGAACACCTGCATCACCAGCTCTTTCTGTTTTCTCACACGCTGAGGCATCACGTTTGGTGTTTTTATGGGGATGGTGGCAGCAACAACATCATTTTCTGCCCCCAAGCTTTGAACATCCACCAAGGACCAGAGCTGCAGCGCCCTGCCAATGTGTGAAACTGGGAGGCTGGAGGTGTCCAAGCTTCACAGGCTGGGAAAGCAGCTGTACTCACACCCAAAGCTGAGCCCACTGGTGGGGCAGAAGCTGAACTATTGGTTCATTGCCATGGGGCCAGGAGCCTGCACTTGTCTGTTCTGACATCCAGGCTTGAGCAGGTCACTGCTTTTTGGGGTGCACAGAGCCTGCTCGACCAGGTGCTGCTGAATCAGGAGACAGCCACCTCTCAAACTGCTGCTAAAACCTCTCAAACTCACTGCTGTCCTGCCCAAAAACTGCTGCTAAAACCTCTCAAACTCACTGCTGTCCTGCCCAAAACCTCACCTCATTGCCCAGCAGCCTGGCTGCATTTTTGGCCAGGAGCACAGCAGGTAACAGCTGCTATGAGTCTGTCTCCGAACATGTACAGGACTTAAGCCAGTCATCCACTAATAGCAAAGCCCTGCTCTGAGGTTTAGTTTCACTTTTTTTAAAATTCCCTAACTACCTCACTGATTTTCTACCATTTTGAGATGTCTTTTTCCAATTAAAATGAGATTATATTCTCTGGGGCACTGAGCAAGAAAGATTTCAGTGTTCTATGGGAAAATGGAGCTTTTATACACTTTTTCTCAAGTGTTGGTCATGGATGGGATTGTGCTTCTTCTTTATTAACCAGCAGGTGTGGCTGGTGGGACACCATAACCCTCTAGGTAGTGCTGCTGTGGTCTGTGGGTCTGATGGGGCTGCATCATTGCTGGCAGTGCCTCATGTTCTGCTTTGCCCTGGAATTCTCTGAAAGAAAGTAAACTCTCTTGCTCATCTCCTTCACTGCAAATTTTTATCCCAACTTGAGATAAGGCTCAAAGTCTGTAAGCTGAAATTATTTAATTACAGCTGTATAGGCAGCAAATGAGAGCGTGCTTTCAGTCACAACCCCTGCAGTTGAGATAATAAGAGAATTTCCATTAGACCCTTCTTTTCTGTCTCAGGAAAGTCTGAATAAAATCTTTCACTCTCTTTGAATGGCTGTAATTAAATCAGTACAGTGCTCAGGATTTTAGCTACACCCCAAGATGAGGGGCAGTCTCTGCAGAGACTATTCTTGCCTCTGAAAACTTCTGTCATCAGACTAAGAAATTCTTCTGAAAGCCAAAATTATCAATATACAATATACACTGGTATATTGCTCTTCATGAAGCACCTACATGAAATACTGAATCTTACTGGCCCCTGGAAAATGGCTGTTATACATAGGCTGTAATCAAATCACAACTTCAGACAAAATGTGATGACTTTAAATGGTCAATCCAGCTGTCAAACATCTGGTAAATATGCAATGATTAAGGAAAATAAGTGTTTGTTTATATTCATCTGAACACTTCTACTTTCTCTGTTGCCTGTGTCATGTTTTGATGAAATTCCAACTCAACTAATTTAGCCCCTTGAATTCTAGGCTTACAGCTGTTTTCTGGTGGCTACAAGCTTCTGTTGAATGGTCTTTATTCAGCTTTCAGCTTTCCAGCAGGGTAAGAGTTAAGGAGGTGGGATCAGTCATGCTGGGGCTCTGAGGACGTGACAGAGTGAATGGCATCCCTGCCTGTGTGACAGGGAGGTCAGAACTGGATGGTCTTTAAGGTCCCTCCTAACCCAGGCCGTTCTGTGATTCTGTGATTCCAGGACTCTATGATTCTGTGATTCTCTAATTCTGTGACTCCACAGCTCTGTGATTCTGTGATTCTGTGATTCTATGATTCTGTGATTCTGTGATTCCATGACTCTGATTCCATGATTCTATGATCAGCCACCTGTGGATGTGCTGCTCTCTCAGGTACCAGCCTGCACATCTGCCATGGTGATCCAGCACCCTCAGGCCACACAGGGAGTTCCTCAGGACTCTGCCTTGTTTGCATGTTGGTTTTACACTAAATGGGGAGAAAATGGGCAGAGTCATGGGCTGGTAAGGGCTGTTGCAGTTGTTGGTTCTGCCCTGCCATGGACACTCTGCCTGCTCCTAACACAATTAGTTTCTTATCCCAACACAGGATATTGGTACTGGGACTGGAACATGGCCATGCTAACTTTATTTTCTCATTAAACTAAACAAATTAGTCTCAAAAGATACATTGTGAGCCAAAAGGGGCATTACCATTTTTAGCCAATTTTCTTATTGCTGCTGTAAAAGTATGAGGAGATGCATTATAGGGATATAGTTTAAAACTATGCCAGCAGAAGAATTTAGATGTTGTCCAAAATTAACAAATCCAAGTGTTATTTCTCCCAAAGGTTAGATGGTATAATTTTTAAATTTTTTCCACCATATTTAGGTAATGCTTTTCATAAACTCTGCAGCCAAGGAAACTTTTGAATCATTTTAGCCATTATTAAATTCAATTTTAAAGACAATTATCAAAGCATGACTAGCACATATAGCAGGGTGAGGGTTTATCCACTTTTATTGCACAAGTAGGAGCTGGTGTTTATTTTTGCTGGATTACAAGGAGTCTCAGTTTCAGGACATGTCCTCAAACACCATTGTTCCTGAGGACAGTCAGCTGTGCATGTCCATGGTTTTAGCATCCTCAGAGGTTGCTGCAGCCTGCAGAGAAAGGCACTGGAGGCTCCATCAAGAGTAGGGACCAATCCATGTGGCATCAAAACTATCCAAAGAAAGGAGCAAAGGAAAATGAGAATAAACACCTTGGTAAAGCTGTTCTCACATGTGAGGAAACAGATGATGATACATGATGCCACCTGTGCTGTTCACAGCTCTGTTTTCATTTAAAGTTGTCAGTTAGGTAGGTGGAGCAGTTTCTCCACTCCTCCAATTAAATTTTAAAAAAAGGTTAATCTCAAACTTTATTTCATCTCCAGCCTCAAAATGCTGTCTTGTGTCAGCATGTGAATGACCAGAGCATTACTTCTTGACACAGTGCCAGAAGGGCAGGAGGATGGCAAATTGAAATTTGATTTGTAATTGCCACAATGGTTTCCCCTCTGCTTACCCTGTCTTGACAATGGGTGTTTATGTCAGATGAAAGGATTCCACAGATACATCAGCATCTCACTTTTCTCTGTCCATCCAAACGTGCTGGCAAGTCAATTTATGAAGGCTAAATTATAAGCAGTACACAAGGGATGGGAAAGTCTTGATTGGATAAAACAGGCAGTGCAGGGTACAGCTCTCTGCCTGAGAACTTACCTGATGCCAGGCTGACAGTATCCCTGCCCAACAGAAATTATTCATCTTTGAAAGGGGTATGTAGTGAAACTCGTTGGGAAAGGCAGCACAAAAGATGTCCTGTCTGCTCCAGAGTTATCACAGGTAGCTACACCACAGTGTGTGACAACAGTGGAGGAAACCCACCTGGAGCTGGAGATGTGCCAGCCTCCAGGACAGATCACAGAGCGTATCTGGTGACAGTGCCGTGGCTCCTGTGGGTGGATGTGACTAATCACAAAAACAGGCATGCAGGGTGACACCAGCACAATTAGTTTTCAAAACTCTCAGCAGTCACAGAGTGTATATACACAATTTTATCCAATTAACTAAAATTAGTTTTGTACATTGCGTGCCAGGGGTGTTTCTTAGGCTCCAGGGGTGAAGACTGGAATGATCACTCTGGTTCAGCAGGCTATTAGGGTTTGAAGCCCTAATTTAACAAGGCACTTCAACACATGCATAAATTTTAGTATTTGAGAAGTCCTGTTGTTGACAGCGGGACTACTTAGGTACTTCAAGCTGAATAACTGCTTAAATATTTTGCTGTATATGACAATGCCATAAAAGATCCAGAGCTTTTAAATATCATATCAGGCAGAGCAAACACCATTAATGAACACCAAGTCCCTGTCAATAGGGTACCCTGCTCTTCCAGGGCAAGAGAAATTTTGAAGTGGTGCTGCTGTGTGGGAGCAAAGTCAGATCTGATTGTAATTCACAGCACACCTACTTTTGCTTGCCACAGATTCTGCCTCCCATCTCCTCTTTGGTAGCAGCTTCTTTTTATTAGAAACAAAACCCAAAAAAGTCACTCATAATCTGAGATTAAATTCTTGCAATTCTTTTGCAGTTTTATTCAAATTAGGGGCCACTGCGTGTTCGATCCCACTTAAGAGTTGGATTCATGATCCTGTCCCTTCCACCTCAAAATATTCTGTGATTCGTAGAACATGTCCAAGATGTATTGATCTGCTGAGGAACCTCAGAGGCTGCAAAATCCAATGACAATTCATTTTTTGTTTCAACAGATTGAGTAAGAAGCCAGGGAGGGGCAGGAGTGGAACATTTCCATGGCTGATACTGCATCCATGAATCCAGCCCTTTGTTCAGCTGGGGGCTGCATGCTGACAAATGTGCTGTTTCCTGAAAGCCATAACATCTTTGTCCTGTGTCCAGGTGTGGGAAGTAGGATACAGACTGGGGCAGCCTGTTTCTAAAAAGGTTTGAGGGATTTTTTTTTTTTTAATCATTTTAAGATTAAGAAAGCAACCCACAATCTCAAGACATGCATAAGATCAAAAGGACTCCCAGCTCAAGAAAATGTTAGAGCATCTTTTCATCCCCCAGCTAGCCATCTTTCTCCCCCACTGAAGCCTGGTTCAATCAGCTATTATCTGTCCTTTTTCACAGACACTGCCTTGTTTTTTCTTTCTGAAATCTTTATGAGCAGTAGGTCTACTGCAAGCTACAGATTAGGTAGTTGTGTGTGTATTGAGACACAGTGTCAGCCTTCTCCTTGGCTGGACACGAGGCCAGTTTTGTGACACTCAGCTCGTCAGGAATGGTAATACCCTGAATGCTGAGTTCTCACATACTGTCACATTAGATTGTTTTACCCTTGGATTGCCTCAAGGCTCAGGATAACACCCAGTCAGCCTCTCAGTTTCATACAGCAGTTCCCAGTTTCAAAATCAATAGGAGGTAAGGAGAGGGTAGCTGTGTCCCATGGAATTTGACAGCTTGGTATTGAAGCTCAGCACACACCTCTCAGCAAGAAAATGTGGTATTTGGCTTGAAATAAACATCATTTTTTGATGCAGTGGTAAAGCTCAAAATTGAAGAAAAAAGACCTGGTGGGGTTTTTTTAGAGAACAAAAGATTCTTTGAGGGTGTTTTAAACAAGAATGGAGGAGCTTAGAAACAAAATACTGGATCACAAGTCTTAGACATGAGCTTAGATGCTGCTCGAAAACTATTGAGGAAAAGTTGTTGCTGTCTCTCCACCTTGGTCTGATCATCCACACTGCAGAAATCCACTTGTCTGACTTCCCTCCTGATTCAAACCTCTTGAGCACTGCAGTCTAGCAGGGTACTCAGTTGATGTTTGAGATCTCCAGCACTTGGACCAAACAGTGTCTTCATCACTGACTTATAAAGTCCTTTTTTTAATTTTTTTCTCCTGTTATAATGGATGTTCAGGTATTTCTTTCTGCTGAGTACCATAGCTTTGCCAGAGAGAGCACAACCCTCTGGACCACTTGGTGGCCAGAAGCTGCACCTGGCAGGGAACTACCAGATCCTGATTATAATTTTTATTCCTAAATAAGCACATAAAGTTTGTAATATCCCAAGTGTGCCACACTCTGGAATTGTATTTTATCCATTGAGCCATCATGGACTAAAGACTAATCCACGATAAATAACAAGATGGCTTGGATATGTCAAAATTTCAACATTCCCTCTTCTTTTCTTTTTTTTTAATTACATCATAACTATTTCTCAAATTCAACTTGAAATGGAAAAAGATTTCCTTCGATCTGAAATTTCATTCCTCTTGAAATACACTTTTTTTCATTTTCTTTTTTAACAGAAAAACAACAGGCCTACAGAGAAGCAGCTAATATGTTTTTACAGCTGTAGCTATTAAAGGACACATTCACAGCCCAAGTAGGATCCAAGCAGGCAGTGAAGCTGACACAAAGCCACTGAATTAAATGGGCCTTAGACAGGCCATGAAGATCTCTGGAGGTAGCATATAACTGGATATCAGAAATAATATTTAACCAAGGTGAATAATTGCAAAAGATAAAATCACACTACTGCTTTGCCACCTAGCTGCTGGCCAGCCTTAGAGGATCAGACTCTGTGTTGTCAAGAAGAGCTGGGCTGTAACTCCAGGTGCAACTCCAGTAACTCCTCTGCTCATCCAGGTGTACTGGACAGTGGTTATTGACCTGGGAGGGGAAGGGACAGATGGGAATAGTTTCTTACCTTGCTGAGCAAGATTCTTCACAACTCCCCTGTCAATGTCTGTGGTGAGTCTCAGCACCCTTGGGGAGCACATGGGATATCACTGATCTGGTTTTAGGAAGATGAATGTTGCAGCAAAGGGGCCATTGTCTCTATCCGACCCAGTCTGTGCAGTGCCCTGTTCCAACTCCTGTCCCAGCTCTGCTGGCAAGGGGACATCTTCAGAGAAGAGCTGAACTTGCAGCATCTGTGGAAATCACAGAACCACAGAATGGGTCAGGTTGGAAGGGATCATCATGGGTCATCTGGTCCCACCTCCCTGCTCAAGCAGGGCCATCCCAGAGCACATGGCACAGGACTATGTCCAGATGGGTCTGGAATATCTCCAGTGAGGGAGACTCCACACCCTCTCTGGACAATCAGTCCCAGTGCTCGGTCACTGCCCAGTGAAGGAATTCTTCCTCATGTTCAGGTGGAAGTTCCTGGCCATCAGTTCCTGCCCGTTGCTCCTGTCCCACTGCTGGGACCAGGGAGCAGAGCCTGGTCCATGCTCTGGCCCCTCCCTGCAGACACTGACAGACAGGGATGAGGGCCCCTCTCAGCCCTCTCTTCTCCAGGCTGAACAGCCCCAGCTCCCTCAGCCTTTCCTCACTGAGATGCTCCAGTCCCTCCAGCATCTTTGTCACCCTCCACTGGACCCGCTCCAGCAGCTCCGTGTCTCTGCTGTCCTGAGGAGCCCAGAGCTGGACACAGCACTCCAGGTGATCCTCACAGGGCTGAGCAGAGGGGCAGGATCACCTCCCTGACCTTCTGGCCATGCTCTTCCTAATGCACCCCAGGATCCCATTGTCCTTCTTGGCCACAGGGACACAGTGCTGGCTCAGGGACAGCTCATTGTCCACCAGGAGCCCCAGGTCCTTCTCCCCAGAGCTGCTTCCCAGCAGGTCAGTCCCAGCCTGTGCTGGTGCCTGGAGTTGTTCTTCTCCAGAGCAGGACCCTGCATTTGCCTTTGCTGGATTTCAGGAGGTTCTCTGCCCATCTCTCCATCTTGTTGAGGTCCTTCCCAAGGGCTGCACGGCTCTCTGGGGTACTGGCCCCTCCTCCCAGCCTTGTGTCACCAGAGAACTCGCTGAGGAGGCATCTGCCCCTCACCCAGGTCCAGGTAGATGACACCAGATCTCTTCCCTCGGCCACCAACACTGCTACCCCATCACCCAAAGCCACTGAATTAGTCAGACATCATCATGCTCTTAGTGAAGATATTGGCTGTCACAAATCCCCTCCTTACCTTCCATGTGTCTTAGCATAGTTTCCAGGAGGATCTGCTCCATGATCTTTCCAAACACAGGAGTGACTCTGACTGCTCTGCATCACTTATTTTTCCTTCAAGAAGGTTGCCGAGATGTCTTACCCCACACAGCCGTTGTTATTTCACTGGTCTTGTGCACATATGTTTCTGAGGTACTGTAAGAGTTAAACGTTGGAATTTCAGGACAGGACAGCTGCAGTGGGGGAGGATGCTCTGCTATGCAGGCACTTGCCATTAGATGTCTCCAGCCCCCTGGTCTTGGAAACAGAGGCAGTCAAGCATGACAGTCGGTGGAAGCAGAAGGTGGAACTGGAAAGCTGGTCATTTATCCTCCTAGCATGAGTGGGTTGGTATAAAGTGCCCATTTGCTTGGGAAGGAGCTCTTGGACTGCAAACTAAACTTCTAAATCAAGGTTCTCTCTGACCTCTGGTGGACCTGGACTTTCTGAATGAAGCAGTCCAGTGCCCCAGGGGAAACAGAGGGTGGAGGAACACATTCTGAGATCAGAATGCTCTGCAAGTTATAAACAGGAGCCTATTGAATTTGCTTCTCAATGGTTGAGAAGGCTGCAGTTATTTTTCTCCATTTAGTTTACCTATTTAAACAACACGATAGATTTTTCTTGTGATTAACAGGGATTTTTCAAAATAATAAAGCTTCTGCTTTCAAAAATACTTACCAAGCCAAGCAAAGCTAAGCAAAGCCAAGCTTTATCTTAGTTGGGGCTGGAATAGGACTTCAGTTTGCTATTTCCATTTTCTATATGAGTAAAACAGCCCAGAGCAAAGTGAAATGACTTGCAATGGACACTGTGAAAGTTAATGGCAGAGTTGGAATTTCACTAAATGCTCAGTCTGGTCAGTTTGTCTCTTTCTAATATTTCCATGCAGCTGATCACAGAAGAGAATTACACATCTCTTCTTTGTGTGGGCTCACTGAAAGTAATTAAGAATGGCAAGAGGTGTTAAGATGAATTAAGATCTCAAAGGTAGCAACACAGATAGGAAAAACTGCAAAGCAGTGATTACATTAATTGTGATCAGTTAGAGAAAACTCTCCTCTGAGCAGAAAGGTTTTGGAGAACTTGCCTCATGAGCTTGCCTCAGGTGCTCAGCAAAACCTTGAGGGCCCAAAGCTAACTGGAAGAGTCAAAGCAGCAAAACTAGACCAGCAGCAGACATTGGAAGGGCTCCACCACCTCAAACCACAGTTCTGTTTCCCCAGGAATGCCTAAAATTAGAGGTCTGGGAGTAGCAATAAGCCCATGGCAAAGGTCTCCTTCCTTCCAGAAGGCTCTCCTCCTGTTCTGGCTGTGCCCAGGCAAAGGGAATGCTCACACCTGGGCATTCATACTGTGATGTGTCTGTACCACCTGCCTGGGCACCCCAGCCACAGGCACCAGCAACCCTCCCAAGGGCAGGTCCCTCCTGGGCAGGCTCAGGCCAGCCCTGCTGTGTTTGGCTGCATCAGACTTTAAATCACCAGCCAGGAACAGCTGAAAGGCCACATAAATAAAGAAGAACTTCAAAATTTTCTAATAGTTGCTGAACTTCTTGTAAAAAAAGTCAACAAAGACAAATGAAGCAGATGCTAAATGTTTGAGATTTATGGTCTACACGATGACCTTCCTTTGAAACAGTGTCAGTGTCATTCCCCTTGCTGGCTGAGTGCACACACACTGTCTCTGCAGCAATCCCCAACCATTTCTTTCTGGTTTCACTTTTTCTCCACCCTGATTTATAAGGTTGTGTCCTGTCCTCATGTCTCAGGGAACACACTGGACTTTTCAGTATACACAATGCAGTTCCTTTTTTCCCAGGAGCCAAAAGGAAAAGGCTCCTCCCAACAAGATAAACAACCCATCCACCCGTACCTTCAAGAAAGCACATCAGGGAAGAGGTGCCCAGCTTTGTGTTGTGCCCTGCAGGTTTCCAGTCTGGTGTCTCCTGCAGTGGAGAGCTCTCCCAGTGAGGGCTGTCTCCAGTGCCCTGCCATGGGCCATCCCAGGCAGGGTCTGGGACTCTCAGACCCAGCAGTGTGTGATGCCTGGCTCCTCCCTTACCCCCTCACCAGAGAGACAGATGTTTTCCACCAGGGCAGTATAGTGCCAGGCATTACAGACTGCTCTCCATGGCCTGCAGGAGCTGAACCAGTTCCTGTTGAACTGGTATCAAGTGATTTCTATGGCTAATGGCTGAAATGTCTTTTAGACTAATAGCATGGCATGGTTTTGATTTAAAAGAAAAAAATATCCATTGACCTAGGGACCTTGAAACTTGTCAAATTTGTCTTACAACCTGACCCCAAGACCATTAAAGTCAGTTTAAAGTCCCCCTTTGATTCCATCGAACTTTAGATTGGCCCTTGGCAAATGTTTCAATTAACCTTTGCCAGGTTCCATGTTTGTAATGAAATCTAAATTCATGTTACTTCTGTGCAGTTCCCATTTCTGTAACAAATGTTCTTCACTGCCTTGTTTCCAATAAAGAGATGTTCTCAGGCCCTACAGACCAAGTACAGCCTTAGATAAAAGTCAGCGGCCACGTGGGACCTGTGTTTAGAAGGATGCCATAGCAATGTCAGAAACAAGGTGGTTATTTATCAGAAGGTCCCAAAACCACTTTTCACCTCAGTCTGCTTATCCTTTTACCCCTGTAGAGAAACAGTCCTGTTACTGGGGAGCAGCACTGGGCTCACTGACTTGGTTACCTGAGGAGAGAGGAAAGAATTGCATTGAAGTAAGAAATGCCTCTAAGGCCAAAGACCAGGCAATGAGACACTCATCCAGGCTCAGACAGAGAAACAAGAGAACACAGGAGAACCAGGTGCCACCAGTCAAATGGTAGAAGACAACTGTCTACATGGCAGCTCTTGAGCTGCACAAAATGTGAGGTCACTCACACCAGCACAGACCTCTCTCATCTTCCACGAGGATGCAGAGATCTCAAATTATCCCACATTTGCCACCTTGCAAATCATCAGGGACAGTTGCCATGGATCAGCAGACACCTGATAACTTGTTACCCAGCAGTGAGTTCTTCATGTGTTCAAACTCGTGATCTTCCTTGAAAGGTGCTCTGCAATGTTTTGGGGTGTGCCAGGCTTCACTCAAATGCTGTTTACCTCTCTTTGGTGCCCCTTTATTGCTATTTATTTCCAAGAATACCTTCAACATTGCAGTTCCTGCTATATTTTATTAACTGGAATTTCTTTATATTCACCTGCTGAGTGGAGTGATTATTTCAGAATACCCTGAGTGCTTGCCCCTCTCCTCACTGCTGCTTAAGGACTATCTTTTTGGAGGCTGCTTTTTCTGGAATGGCTGTGTTTGGTGATACCTCTGAGTGGGAATAAATTACTTCCAGATGGGCTGTGAAAACTGGTCCTTCAAAACACCAATATTAATCAGGTTTCAGCACTTATCTTTTGTATTGCGGCTGCTTGTCTCCCTCATCCCACCAGAACCAAGAGAGCTTAAATTAGCTTTCAAGGACATAAGTTCTACATCATTTTCACTTCCATTCAATTTTGTTTACTTTCTGAACTGTGTTGGCTCAAAAGTATCCTGGTATTCCCATCCAGTGCTTACTCAAGATCAGTCTGCAGAGCACATCTTCTGATGATAACTTGGATTTTCGATTTGTCATCCACAAAGGTCCACGATATGAAAGTGGTAACAAGCTTTGGTACCTTCTAGAGTAAAACCTTGCACAGGCAGAAGCCACAGGATGTGCCAGAGCAGAAAGGCAGGCTGGATAGCACATAGCATATGGGAGACCTGGAGAAATGGATTTGGAGCAAGTCTAGCTTCCACGGCAACCAGCAGCAGTGTCAGGTCCTTGGGGTATGTTCTGCCAAGGAACCTTCTGATGATGATGATGAGGATGCTCAGATCTTGCTATCACAGAGGAGTTTTCTGAGGGCTGGAACAGTGTGGCACTCCAGTTGCCATTGTCACTCTTCTGCTTCTGAATGCCATTTCAGTCCTGTGTGCCATGTTCAGTGAGGGTTTCCACAGAAGTAATTGTACATGCTAATAATAGTACATGCTAATAGTAAATGCTTCATGTTCTGCAGGATGACTGAACACACTGAAAACCCTTGCTGAGGTGCAGTTTGGGTACCTTTCTTTACCTGGCAGTCAACTAGTAAACTAACAGAGATGTCAGCTGAACAAAAATTCCTTTCACTCAGGGTTTAAGGCCCCACTTCTTGAGGAGTGTGACAAATGTGGCCAAAAAAGCCCAGGTAGCTAGTAACACACTGCAAAAGATGGATTTAAGAAAAATATAGTATTCTTTACAAACCCCAAGATAATTGTGTTGTGTTAGAGAACTCCTTTCAAGAAAAAAATTGGCTTGATATAAGGCAAATCCTTATGTCTGAGTCAGGGTGGTTAAAACAACAACAACAA
>VZTT01009594.1:0-66014 GCA_013400855.1 Buphagus erythrorhynchus
TTTTTTGTTTTATTTTGCTATTTTTTTTTGGTCTTCTCACGTATAAAAGATAAGAAATTGAAAATCTGATTTTCAGATTTTCTTGGTAATGAGGTAAATGATGAAGACTTATGAATCAGTAGAAGCTCTTGGCTTTGCATTAGTCTCCCCAAAACACTTTTTTACATTTTCTAGATGAGAATGTTAGAGAAATTTACTGTTTTGTATGTTTGTCCACATGCATACTTGCATACATGGGATTACCTTGATGTTAGCTGAAGTGATGTAAAATTCTACATGAAGCTTTCTTTCCTTTGGTTTTAAGAGGCTTTTTTGCTGCTGGATATGAATTTAATCCAGGTAAACCTGGTTAAAGAGCAATACATCCATATTATTTTGCTCTAGCTTGACTATATCAGCTTAATATTAGTTCCCCATGACGTGCCTGCACAGCCTTACTGCGGAGTGATGTGGTGTGTGGGGGGTGTTGGCTCCCTCACATCTGTTTTGAATGACCTGTTGTCATCACAGGTACTTCTATGCCACTGCTTACTCTGACCTCTTGAAGTTTTGAGGCTTTGTTTGTTTGCTTTTGTTGTGTGGTGGTGGTGTTTTCCCCACAGTAATGTTTATAACAGGATCTCTTTCTGTTTATGCAGTCAGGCTGGTCAAGAGAAAGCAAGTGCAGTCATTTTGGGCACTGCCTTTAGGCATGGAGGAACAGATAGATCCAGGCAAAGCAGACACAGTCACATGTTCTCTGATAGATGAATGACTATGAGAAATGTGATCCACTGTCCGGAGCCAACTCAGCTATGCTGGATACTGAGACAGGGGATGCCACAGGCAATTTTTAAAGTGGTTTCAATGGGGATGCAGACAGAAATTATGGAACTACACTTTCTAAGCAAACATTGTGCCAAAGGCCAAGCTCTCATTTTTAACTTTCACTGTTAGAAAGGATAGAAATTAGAAAAAATAAATTAGAAAGGAAAGAACTTTTGAGTATTTTTCAAACAAAAGAGAATAGTTTCCATCCAGTCTAGTAAAATTAAATCCAGTAACAAGTTACATGTGCAAAATCCTTGGAAAGTAATGCTGGAAATCATTGTAAATTGTAGCTCAGTGGATTCTTTTTCAGCTATGAGACTTTGAGAGTAAAATTCTACAGAAGTTTTAGGTTACCAGATTTTAATCTGTAAGTATAATTCTCTGAATATCCCTCATTTTCCTTTAACAGCAGTCATTAAAATTTGCTAACATCTCACCGTTTCTTCAGAAAGCATGACAGACTGGAAATAGCAGTTTTCTAGACTTTATGCTGAAGCAAAGTTTTGCTTTAATTGTTGTCAAGCAGTTTGTTTCTCTCACAGCTATAAAGCAGGTGTCCGTATCTCAGCTGAACAGTGCCATGCTAAATTGAATGAGGCAGGCAATAATATATATCCCTGAGAGCTGAAATGCTTTGAGGATCATGAGTCATATCAGCTTTGTGGCTGGAGCTGAAGAAATAGAATTGCAGAAATTGTTTTCCTATTAATATCTTATGAAAACAGAATTTATGTAACTTAAGAGCTTTGGTAGTCTATGTAAAAAGTGAAGTCAGTCCTGTTTACACCAGGGACTATTTTGAGCTAGAAAATTTGCAATTGCTCCAAATGTTGAGGTTGAGCTTGCTTTACTTCATACTTAGAATCTGTCTGTCCTATCAAACAGCAAGGTTTCATTGCTGGCATAGCTGTGCATTTGCCTAAACTTCTCTGGAATAACAGGGCTGCATCTCTGATCCAGCTGGTGACAGATCTTGACTGGGAACTGAGTAGAGTCACCTTGGGCAGTAGATACTTTAGGGGTGAAAGATGTATAAAGCACCACAGGCAAGCATTGTGTGGTGTTGCTGTCCCTCAAGCAGGGTTCTTAGACCCAGTGTGCAAGAACCAATCAACACACTGAGCTATTTGCTTTTGCAGTCATTCTGCAGAATGGAGTGCCAGGCATCACTCATTTCAGGATGCAAGCACAGCGTTCTATACAAAAAGGTATAAAGGATACAGAAACAGGTCATTTGGTCACTCACACTTATATAGCAAAATTCACAATGTGTGTGTGGTAATCTGGGTCCAGTTCATTGTACTGTCAGTTACATGCACAAATTTCCCTAGGAGTGTAAATTTTAGCTTTATAATTGTCTAAGCTAACTTGAGATCCTATTTTCATCCTATCTGCTACCATGGAGTTATTATTTAATCTTATACTCTGTTAGAGTTTTGGCTGAATCTATTTGAACAACTAATCGTCAATGAAATAACATTTCATTGTACTGAATTCCTGGGGCTCTTCATTGCTCTGTTGCTCTGGCACCTTGTTGTCATGGTTTCAAGACCAGCTCACAGTCCCTGTGAACTTTCTGTGGATTTTTTTAACATCATGTGACATCAATATAAACCCAGGGGTTTTCCTAACTGGAGTTAATTGGTAACTCTCATTTGAGTGTTACTTTTGCCAAGTGTAGCTGCTGATTGTATTTCTATTCAGAAATATTGTATGCTGGCATGCAACTTGCTAAGATATAGTTGCATTTTCTCTTAGCTCTTGATGGTTCCTATGGGATAAAATTCTCCTCCAGAGAAACCATAAGCCAGTTATGTCAATGAGGGAAAAAATTCCAGAGAATGGGTTCAAGAAGCACATTCCCAAGTCAGAGCCCTTGTTGAGGAGAATAGATTTCATATATGTTAAATATACTTTAAATTACAGACTTGGATTCCTCTGGAACTTCAAATACCTTTGAGCATTTTTTTCTTCAAAATTTTTCTTTCTTTTACTGTCACTGAATCAAACAGAATCTGTCCATGGTGTGGGAATTGCTAATTGGGCTTTTCAATTACCATAAAATTTGTCAGTGGTTTATAAAATGTGTTGCTGTTGTGTGCTGTAGTGATAGTGTAATTAAAGCAGATGCAAAATATATAAATAGCCAGCTCCTTCTGCATGTGCCATTGCTCTCATTGCTATGGCTGTGTGTGGAGCAGACAATGGCTCCAGGGAACAGGGTCGTTCTGATGTTAATGGCAGCACATTATGTCAGCACAAGCAGCTGCAGGAATGCAGCGGGTACTGGGCTCTGCTTTTGGAGCTGTTCCTCAGCTTCAGAGGGAGTTAATGTCAAATCGTTCTTCACATAGGGAGGGGGGGGGATGAAAGAAAGTGTCTCAAAGCTGATTTTATTTGACGCTGAAACAAAGTTAAAGAGCAGAACTTTTCAACTACTTGAATTCATTTTAGCTTTCTACCCGAACTTTAGAATTTTGCATTTTTCGTGACTCAGACTGCATGGGAAAGTTGGTATGCAAATATTTTTTCCTAAAATGAGAGCTGTCAATATGGAATATTTTAGTTTTCATATTTTTGTCTAAATATTTTTGTTTTTATGGTCAAATAAGTTTTTATTTTGCTCTTTGTGTGATTTGTTATTCTGAGCAATATTGAAGACCTGTTGTCCATTGACTTTGTTGCTCTCCTGCAGTTATGTCGTTTAAAATCGCCTAGCCTGGGAAATAACAGACAATGAATTTTACAAACTCCTTTCTCAGAAATGGCGCTTAAGATCTGTGGTTTTCTTCTAGTGTGACATTAATGCTGTTTGTGGCACAGGAGGACTATCAAGAGAATTCGGAAATTGGAGATATGAATCATCATGAAAACAGTGGTAATGTTATTTTCCAAGGCTGCTGGTCTGTGATGTAACTCTGGATCAGATCATGCTTTATTACTGAGAATAGAAATTCAGTAGAATGGGAAAGAAGTTTCCTGGTCCTCCTTGATGATTTCTTTGATACCACATGCTATCTAACTGTTTAATTCCATTTAATTCTTTTGGAGTAATTTGGTAATTGAGAGTAATGGCACAAAAACCTATCTGCACAGGAGAATGAGAATGCCAGCTATTTATTGCAACAAATTTCAAAGCATTTCCAGAGAGGATGAACATGGCCAGAAAGTTGATCCTGATATTTCTCTCAGATTGCTGAATAGGGGATTATTAGACCAATAAATTAATTGCTAAGTTTCATGAAATGTTCTAAACCTAGAAGTGAATAGGTAGCAATATAGCAATTGAATATACTAGCACTGTAGTGCTGTACAAATATACAAAGCCTCTAATTTTGCCTCATATTTTACTAAATAATTAATCATTTGCTCTAATATTTCAACTTTCCTGAATCCCCAGCATACTGGGTTGAAATGCTGCCTGTTTTGCTTTGGCTTTCTTGTGGTCTGAAGATTCAATTATGGTTAACTTCAATGAAGTAATTCAATTAAGTTTTTGGCTGTTTATGAAGTAATGAAATAATTTTGATGGCTAACAAAAATAATATTTGGCATTGTTTTTCACTGTATTACAGTACTGGACATTTGTGATAAAATGTTTCTGGGGGTAATTAAAAGGATGAAGTCTCAACACTTTTGGTATGACCAGTGGGGATTGCTGTGGAGGCCCTTTCTAATTAACAGGGCAACATTTTACTTTTACTACTCAGCTGGTTTGAAGGCAAAGTTTTTATTCTGCAGGCTCAGAAAATTTTTGTTACTGAGTAAATGTCTCAATAACTTCTCCTCACATGCCACAGGCTTATCCCTGGATGGAATAAGGGAAAGCATTAGTAAAAGCCCAGATTCCTGGTGAAGAAGAAGGAATTCTTTCTTTCAATTTGACTTGTGCATGGAATATTTTAAGTATTTTAATATTTATGGTTAAATATGTTTTGCATTTTATGTAGTCTATAATTCTGAGAAACAGCTGTGAAACTTTTCTTACATATGACCAGTCCCATAAATTAATTAGAAACTGTGCCCTTACATACCATCCAACATCTGAGTCAACAAACTGGAGCTCGTTTTCATGTTAAGTCACACCTGTAATGGTGGACAAGTATAAGCTAAAATACCCTTTCCAGTTTGTTGGCAACAGGAAGAAGATTTGGATTTGGTTTAAAAGCGCAATTCTGTGCACTGCTCGGATTCTGAAATGTTAGTGCTCAGCGGTCTCTCATTGAGTCACATTGCCCCTGAGAGGAAGGAAGTGTGGACTGCAGGCTCCAAAGTGGCACCTGGACCTCTGGTGGGCAGGGCAGACACATCCCTGGCCATGCAGCTGTGGCTGAGGAAGGCTCTGGGTGTGTGCATGGTGAATTCAGGGCCTGGATCTGGAAGGGGCTCAGACCTTATGGCCAGGGCAGGAGGGGCACCAGGGCATTCCGTTGTCACACCTGGCTCAGACTGCTTTGTGAAGGGTGGGTGATGTCTCTTGGATCATCTGCAGTTCAGTACTTAGGATTAGTGTTTTTCTCCATGACTGCTTGTTATTTTCCCTGAGATTCTGATGATTTCTGTGTGAAATACTGACACTCATTTACCACCATATTTCCCAAGGACTGTTCCATTTTCATTCAGGGCTTCCCAAAGCTTTGACATTTTTGCATCATACACATTGCATGTACTTTTCTTCCAAGTAGTACAGTGATATAAGTGAAATAAGAGTATCTATCAAAACTAATGATTATTTATTTTCCATTTTCTATATAAGGGGTTCATAAGGAATAACTTCTTAAAAAAACCCAAACCAAACCAAAACTTCACACTGCTACTACTTCACACTATAACTGCCATAAAAGTGAAGTTTCTGAATTTCTATTTTGGTTTTATTGTAATATGTTGAATTGGATATGTCAGCAGGGGCATTTTTCTTCCTAGATTTTAAGTCCAGTGGTTTTCCAGACAAATAGTGTATTCCTGAGTTACTGGAAAATTCATGTGGAGCAACTTCACACTGGCCAACTTTGCATGTCACCACTGATGTTTCTGTTGGCTGGCAAAAAACGGCTGTTATTTGCAATTCCTATTTTCTGTTCTATTATTTCTACTTCTTTTGACTCTTTCTCTGCAAAGCACTAAATCTTGTAGCCTGAAAGTGGGAGACTAAATATTAAAAGGAAAAGACAGTGAATTGAATGCAGGCAAACATCCAATCACACTGCTAAGATGTTTAAAATCAATTGTGATATATAAGTTTCTTGATGATTTTGAGAAATATTTTTATCCCTGAGAAGACTGATAAGTGGATAATTTATTCTTTTGTGAGCACAAATGAAAAAATGCATTTTGTGCTTTTTATCTTGGCAGTTCTATGAAGCAGAAAATACAAGATTGCAATCTTGTTGAGGCTCAGATTCAGTGTGGAAAAACCTAAGGTGTCTTCAGAGAAAGTTCTGAGAAGTTTGCTACTTATGCTTCTGACTTGTTTGTTTTAGAGACTATACTAAAGTGGTCACAGGAAAGATAATATCCTCACTGAAATTCAATCCATAGGTTTATTATTATAGGCTTCTGAATATATATTCTTTCTTTACAGAATAAAATCTGAGAAAAACTTTTAGTTAAGCCCTTAAAATTGTCAGCTTTCATCCTTTACCATTTGCAGGTTTGGTGACGTTTAGTGATAGAGAATCTTATTAGAACTGAGTGCTGCAGATATTTTCTCACGGATAATTCTTTCCAGTCAAATCCTCAATGTGCCAAAATATTGCTTTTTTAAATGCTACTCCCTTAAAAAAATCAAATCTATAACTCCTTCACCACCTGTCCTGAAGAGAATTAAATTGACAGAGGTTTTCAGAGCAGTAGCCAGAATGTCTTTCTCTCCCCCAGTCATGTTTTGAATTCTGTATCTTGTATTTTTTCTTAATTCTTTGATGCAGAAAGTTTACTACTTTTTTTTCAAAATTACAGTTTTGTATAAGAAGTGCTTCCATTTTTCTCACTTATTCAAAAACTGCATCCTGTCATAGTTCATAGCATCTTTTCGGAATGGTCTGCATTGAGATTTCTAGTTTTTCTTGTGGGTTTCATTTTAAAGGATTTGTTCAGATGAGCAATGACTGAACTGAGAGGTGGTAACAAAGTTTTAAAGAAGTTGTATATAATTAAAATGGAAAATAGGATAATTTGCTGCAATGTTATTTGAGGATATTTTAAGCCCTCAGTCTGATCACATCTGAGCACCTAGGAAGACCACAGAAGATTTTACCAGGCTTGTAAATGTGTAATGTGGCTCTGCTGGGGAAGCAGATGGTGCAGGAACACAGTGGGTGGGCTCCTGGATAATATCCACCCAAAGCACACAGCCTCAGGTGTCACAGAGCTCTAGGGAAAATACAGGGTGATTTTGCAGTGATACCAGTAGATATTTTTGGACTGATATGTAAGGGCCAAGTTGACAACCTGCTCCTGCCAGGGCTGACATGAGGTCAAGGAAGGGTAGCAGGAGGCAGAGGTGCATCAAATTTATAGGTTCTTTAGGCACACAGGCTCCAGGATGGGAGGAGGTAACCTTGTCCTGTAATTTGGTATGGAATGGAGAACTTGTTTAGTCTCCCTTCAGTGGAGCTGAAAGGTGTGAGGCAGGTTAATAAAAGTATTATGAAGTGGTCACCAACGAAACATGAGCTTCTTAATGCTTCATTCTCCCTCTTTGAATTAGATTCATCTGTCCATTTCAGTCTTTTTCCAAAAGTTTGCTCAGATTGATGACAAAACAAGCTTCATTTTAAAATACACCTTGAAAGCAGCAAGGTATTTTTCTTATTATATATATATAGAGTGTGTCCATGAACTTGATTTATAGGAGATTTTTGTTCTAAATGCTTCTGTTCTATATGTCTACTTGTCTACTGCAGTCTGATAACTGGAACTGCTGTGAAATGAAAGGAAAAGGACAGTTTAGGATTAGTGCAGATGTAGAGACCCATATAAGTTATAAAAATCAAGTTAGGGGCTGATTAAGCACTGAAAAAATGAGCCCATGCTGAGCTCTGGCCTCAGTATAACAAAGCAAGAAGTGCCTATGGTTGTGTTACCCAGTTTAAAATTAACTTTATCTACTCACTGTATTAGAGTTGCAACAGTGACCACAGAAGATGTGATTTGAAGTTTCCAGGAGAGGTATGCTAGAAATAATTGGAATTAGCCAAATTATAAACCCTTATGTTTATTTTTTGTGGTTTTCTGTAAAAGTTGACTTCTTGTGTCAGTCTACAAATATTTTCATGTTAATTGAGTGAAAAGTCAAACATGCACCAGTATCATAATTTTCTCTGCTCCACAATCCTCCTGTTAAATTTGAAAGCAGCACTCTGACAATACTTCAGAGGGTGGTTAACTTTGTTTTTGAGAAAGCTAATTACCTATATGTTATTTATTTTATTAGCAGTAGTCTCTCTCAGTTCAATTTTAAGTTGGCCAAAATATATTAGCTCTTTATTGCTTGGACATCAGACTGAGATATTCATGTTTATCGGAAAGTGAGTGCTCATATGAATATCCACACCTAGACCAACATATTTTTATGAGAAGGTTGCCATTTTTGCTTAACTTTAGGGTGAACATTTGAGACATTTGATGCTTCAGCTGTTCTTTGTCATCTGAAATGCTACTGGAATACCCCTAATGTCCATCTTACCTGCCCGGTCAGCACAGGTACCTGGGTTGGTCACTGGCTGTTGCTTTTCTTCCTCTGTCCTTCAAATAAGAAAGTTCAGGGAAATTTAAATTTCTCATGGGGAGATGGCAATTTTGTTGCATAATAGCCAGATATTTTAAAATTCTATTAATATTTCTTTTTTACTGCACAGGAGCTCTGGGCTTTTCCTAAAGTGTCCTTTTCATATCTTGACATAGATCACAAGGTTAGATTTATCCATCTATGTCTATACTGGACTTCTTATTTTGGGCATTCTTAATGTCATTATATATTGCTGGCCATGACAAAAATATTTTTTTTTGTCAGAGAGATTCCTTCTCATGATCCTTCTGACTAGGAGGGAACAGTTTTGTTAGGGAGGGAGACAGTTTCATTGTCTTTTTTGCCTAATTTGAGAGATGACATTGACATTTCTGAGCACTGATCAGTTGTGGGATTTGTTACACTCTTGTTCCTTATGTTAAATACTGGCATTTAGACATATGTCAATACCTTCAGTTTATTTGCAGCTTTCTGTATGTTAAGATGGAGATAATATTTCTGCTTTTAGTGAAGCCTTAAAAAATTTTTCAGATGTTCAAGCCATGTTTTACTGCAGCATCTTTTCTAATGCTGTTAACATTGCTGTGGTTAGCTGAAGTACAAATTTAGTGAAGAACAACAGCAAGTTCACACCTCAGGCATTGGTTCAACCCCTCACAGGATCAGTGCATCAATTCACACTGGAAGTGTGATCCAGGTGGCCAAAAGCTGAGCAATCTCCTCTTTTCCCTGCGTTATCTTCAAGGAGTTCAGAAACCAGTGCACTGGGGAACCCTTGAGTAATTGTCCTGCTGAAACAGATGAATGCCATTATTTCTCATGGCCCACCTAAGCAGTTCTGAGGGGCAAACACTGCATGTTTTACTGCTGGCCTCAATGTCTTACTCTGCCTGGCCACTGCCTTTCAGAGAGGGCCAAGTAGTGGTGGGAGAGGAAGCCTGGGTTACTTCTACTGGTTGGCTTCTGAACCAGTTGGAAAATGCAGGAGATAAAGCTTTTAGAGACAAGGTTTCGAGGTGTTCTATTCCCTGCTTCTCAGAGTCTGAGGTCTGTTTGGTGAGTGTTTCCTCTGGGAGAAAGTCACTCATATGAGAAACAGACTGGACAAATGGAAAGATTCCTGATGTGCCTATTTTTAGGCAGTTTCCTATCCAGATTAAGGCAATATTTTGTCTGGTTTTCTTAAGAGCTAAAAATAATCTCTCCATGGCATGATTGTCCCTCAGCAAAGACTCTTTCTGTACTGTTCCAAGCTCAAGGAGTTTACAACCTTCTGAAAGTTTCTAAAGTAGTATCTAGAACTAAGGCAATAAATCAGGTTCTCATTAAAAAAACAGACACGTAATAACACAGTGAGGCAGGAATGTCTGATATAGGTCTGTCAGTTGGAGGCTGTTCAATCACACTTGATACCAAAAGGGGCCCAAAGTCACTGAATTAATGAGAATCATCTCAGTATCATCAGGCCACACACTCAGAAAATAAGTGCCCCTCACTGGGCCAGGCTTGTGAGTGGCAACGATTTACCCATGCACATTATTCTCTGACTTCCTGCCAATGAAATTTCAGGGAAAATTTAGTACATGCTATCAATTATTGTATTTCTGTATTACTTAAAAAGGAAATACAGAGGCAAACTTAATTTAGCTTATGAAATGAAATTGGTATCCCAGTCTGCAAATAAATAAATAGAAAACAGGGAGCTGAAGCCAGAGGGGGTGTCAGCACCTTCAGCTGAGCCTGCATAGAGGGATCCAGAACCCATGGTTAGTTGTGGGCTGCTTTGCTGAAGGGTTGAGGTGCCTCAGATACATTTGTCTCATTTATCATGAGATATTCCACAGAAACAAAAAGAAAAATTTGTGGTGTGATTTTCTTTAAAGATTACTGAGTTCAACATTGCCATACAAAGTTTTTTTTTTTTTTCTATAATATTGAATATGGTGATAATTACAAAGATTTTTAAAAGAAACAAGACTGAGAAGGTAGCTATGTACACTCTTAAAAAATAAAAATGCATTGAAATATCATAGTATGTTTCAGTATGGTGTGCGGGATGTAATAAGCAGATTAATACCTACGAATTAAGCTGAAATAAATTTAAAACTGTAGCCTAAATAAATAAATAAAACCACCAAACTTACAGACTTGAATCCTGTCAAAACTAGAACTGCCAAAAAATCTGTTACACATAGATACATTTTATCTGTACTTTATTTTTTCTGAGTGGTTGCTAATCTTTGATTCTTTTCTTGATTTGAGTCAATGAGGCAAATTGAATTATGGGTTCCTGACATAAGACCTCTTTGCTTTTCTCTTTTCCTTGACCCATTTTTCCGTACTGCTTTGGGTCAGTGTTGTTTTTTTTAGTCTGCTAACTTCACTGTAAATCTCACTGTTTCTTGAGATGAGGTGGATATAAGTTGGTAAAATCATAATTAATGAGCTGTAAAATTAACAATCTATAAATTGTTTCTTTAATATTTGACATGCAATAAAACCCTCAATTGATCTATAATAAATATAAGGAAAAATATATACCTGTACACATATTGTCCTGTCTTGTCCTCAAACAATGCAATATTTCTAGTTTTGGTAAAACTAAAATATCATCAAGGCATGTGTTTTTTTACTGAGAAACTCACGTGCTGGAACTGAACAACAAATAATTCGAGTTGGGATATTTCCTTTTTGTCATTTTATGCTCATTTTCTATTGATTTCTGAACACTTCAGTATCTTGCCAGGCACATTTCTCAGAGACAGCAGCCTATGCAGGGGACTAATGGAAAAATCAAGAGTGGTAGTGATGGCATGGGAAAGTCTTTTCCCTGGAAATAGAAGGGCACAACTTCTGTAGGAATTGTATTTGTAGGTGGTACTTTTGCACAAAGAACACAAGAAAAACAAGCTGGTAGCAACAAATGCTTCTCTAGTTATTGTAAAGACTTAGTGCCTACACTTGCACTCCTGTATTTACATAGAGATGAAATCGATTAAGGGCCGGAATGTGAATATGGAAAGGTCAAATTCAGAAAATGCCAGTTTTTAGAAACTGCAAGGAAGAAGAAATTTCTCAGTTTAGCAAGGTTTGTTTTTCTTGGCAGAGGGAGCTGTTCTAAAGAGTGTTTATTGTTTTGTCTCATGGTAGAACTGGTGAGACTGTAATTGTATGTAATTGTATTCTGGCTTCCACTTAAAAGGCAAAAAATTTACTTTCTCCATGGTACTGCTGATAGAGAATGAAACACTTTTTGAAGTGTTTCACATTTTAAGTACAGTGGTGGTTTTTCTTCTCCACAAAAAAAAAGTGATTTATTTCTGGTGTCATATTTCATGTTCTCTGGTACAAATATAATAACTAACAATATGAGGGGTTCATGCAAGACTATCACAAGGTATGAGTGAAATATAGGTAAAGCCTGATTTTATTAGGTCAGCCACAGATTAATGACTCCAGGACAGCTGCAAAGGTCTCAAGATGTCAATACTTATTCTTTTGTTAAACAATGAGAAGAGGAAAAAAAACCCAACACCAAACCATTAAAGACAGTACTGCTGCAGTTCAAATGCTTTTCTTTCTCTATTTTTAAGGAGAGGCATTGTGGTAATACTTGAAAATGTGCAAAATAAATATCTGCATAATTCTGGTGTAGATTTAGACAGCTGAGATACTCTAGGAGTTCCATTATTTTGCTTTGTTATTAAGTTTGGCATAAACCCTAACATCTGAATTAGGTGACAACAGGACGTCCTTGGTATGTGTCCCTATTGTTTAGAAAATCTTAGATTATTTTGCCACTTATCATGAATATTGAGCCGTAGACATGACCCTACTACTCCCCCTATAGTGTTTATCTGCACTGATCAGCAGCACAATTATTTTCGTAGATGTTATCAAATACAGTTGGATGGAAAATTATTGCCTTGTGCTTGAAGAGCTTTCCAAGCTCTGAAGTACTAAAAAAGTATTGGTGATCTCTTGAGATCTTCTATTTGGTACACGAAGTCTATTACAATAATTCCTTTTTGTTGAGAATGTGATATCTGTTGTGAGATAGCTTCATGCAGTCACAGAGCAGTTTAGGTTGGAAAAGACTTTTAAAGATCATCGAGTCCAACAATGTACCCAGCACTGCCAAGTCCACCACCAGCCTATGTCCCTAAGCACCACATCTGCACATCTTTCAAATACCTCCAAAATGGTGCCCCCACCACTGCCCTGGGCAGCTTGTGCCACTGCTTGAAAACCCTTTCTGTGAAGAAATTCTTCCTGATATCCAATCCAAACATCCCCCAGGGCAACTGGAGGTGTTTCCTCTTGTCCTATCACTTGTTACTTGACAAAAGGGACTGAACCCCCTGGTTATGCCCTCCTTTCAAGGAGCTGTAGAGAGCCATAAGGTCCCCCCGAGCCTCCTTTTCTCCAGGCTAAACACCCCCAGCTCTCCCTGGGCCTGCTGGCCACACTGTTTCTGATACAAGCCAGGATGCCACTGGCCTTCTTGGCCACTTGGGCACACACTGGCTCATGTAGAACCACTTTCCTGAGGATGTTTGCTCCCAGGATGAGTTAGGACTCTGGTGTGCATGGTGACACACTATAGAAGGTGACTTCTTTCAACATTTTCCAAAGTACTACTGAAAAATGTTGCATATATAGGTATTTAGAATCCAAAATCTTAAAGACAGATCAACAAATTTGAAAACTTAGCTCATCTATGAACTAAATTAATAAATTTTATATCATCTGCTGTGAAGCTCTTTGATCCTAAAGGTACTCATCACCTGAGTAATTTTCTATCCTGAATTCACTTATATGCTCCAGTGACACAAAACTCAATGAGAAATACATTTTATTCCAGCTTCAGTGAGGTAGCACAGGTTCTACTGGTGATCGTGGTGGCTTTTAATGAAAAATTAGGCAATAAGTAAGTGGAATAGAACTCTGAAGTTCTGCTTTATCAGTGGGGTTAAAAATAAGAACATCAAAAGGAAGGGATAATACCTTTTAAGAAATATAACTGTATCTCTGTGTGTGTCTGTGCATATAAATAAAAGAATCTTAGGGGGATTTTATGGTTTTTGTTGTTGTTTGGTTGTTTTTTATAATCAGGTGCCAAAGATACTCTGATGAATTTCCAGAATAGTGAAATAATTTTGATAATTTTCTTGCAGTCTTAGGAACTTGCATTCTGTTTTAATTTGGCATTATGCTTTTAGGTATTTTATTTCATGCTATTGAAAGAATTGCTTTATATTATTTTCTGTTAGAACGCCATCTATGTTCCTTTTCAAAAGTACATATTCTACTTTTTATATATTTCCTCTGATGAGTGGTATCTCAAGTAATGCTGAAAAAAATTCCATCTAGTCAATTTTTGCCTTTTATTGCATTTATAGTAATAGTAGTTGTCAAGATGTGATACTGGTCACAGATTTTGCAACCAAATCTGTGCCAAAAAAACCCTAACTTTTTCAAAGAGCTTTTATGAAGCTTTGAAGTTCTTGGGAATCAATTGACCTAAGTCTTGAAAACGTGAAAAGTAATAAAACCTTTCTAATATTCATATGAATGAGATGTGAATTGCACAATAGATTTTGCATTGGTTGGTTTTACAAAGCAGCTGCTGCTTTGACCTCTTGCCCACTCTGAAGCATGGATGCATACATCCCTTAGTGCAGGATGTGCTGTTGTTTTCTTATCCCAGCATTTGAGGCTAATCAGCTCTTACAAACAGAAGTGAGACTCTCTTAACATGAAGAAAATGTGTGCTGCTGCTGAGTTCTGACAGTTCATAAATGTTTCAGGCAAGTACTCACTTGAAAGCCAAAAGAATAAAATGCAAGTGCAGTCTTCTTCTCTCTGGATTGCTCCCTGTTCACTTCTCCAGATATATTAGGGTATTTTTCTGGTATGTCAGCTGTCATTTATCAGAGGTATATGGTAAAAGAGGAAAAAAATAACTCTGGAAATGCTTTTTCCTGTGCTTTTCCTATTATGTTTCAAGCAATATTTTAGGTATAATTGAATGAATTGTTTCAGGATAAGAAATTACTTTAAAGCTTTCCCATTTTCCCCCAAAGTGCACAGAGGTTTCACTATCAGTTTCTGTCTGCCTGCTCCACAAAGACACTGCCTGTGTCTCTGGATTTCTTGCTTGTACAGAACTGTGTGTTCCTGTAATAGGTCTGCTGTGGGTGCCAAAAGGGAAATTGAAAACCTGTTTCTGACCTGGAGATACTGGGCAGCGAGGAGGTGATAAAAATGAATGCCTGGCTTTCATGGAGCTGTTATCATCCTTCAGCTTCTACTAAGGAAACTTTAAAACAGAAAGCATTATTTTAGTTTGTATGGTGACAGGATTTTGAGAAGAAGTGTAAGTGCCCCAAAGCAGAACAGAAAAAAAAAAAAAAAAAAGAAGATCAAACACACTGAATATATAAATCTCTCCTTCCCACAGGTTTTTGCACAGATGGTCTTGGGGCACTGCCAGGAACCTGCAGGTGCAGGAGGCCTTCCCTTAGTCCTCATTCCCTCCAAGCAGCTTTCAAACTCACAACTTTTTGAACCCTGAAAGTACATTGCTTTTTCCTTCTCACCAGCTGAGGTATAAAGGTTTTGCCAGCCAGCTAGAAAGCCTTTTGCTTGAAATGCTTTAGAACACTTTGTCTTACCCGGTGAGATACAGCCAGCTGAAGAAGAAGGTGTACAAGTTATAGTGAGTCTCAGAAGCGTTACTGATTGCCAATGCTTTGCCCTATGGGAGGAGGTGAAGCAGCTCTGTGGTGTTGCTGTAGAAGCTGCAGTTCCTGAGCATCATCCTGAGAGATACAAGAGCCAGGAAGGCTTCTGCAGAGACAGTGATTAATGCTGCTGTGTTTGTAAACTGATTCCTCACTGATCTGAAGGAAGCCTCAGGAGGTCATCTAATCCATAATTCTGCCTTGAAGGGAAGGTAAACTCCATTTAAACCATTCTTTACAGACATTTGTCTAACCTGATCTCCCCACCAGGGAGGGAGAGTGAGCAACATCCCGGTAGGATTTACTCCAGCAGTTAGCTAATTTCGCTCTCTTTCTCTTTGATCTTCAGCTGCACGTTGCCTTTTGTCATGTCATAGCTCCTTAACCCTTGTGATGTCCTTATTTGTAAGGCCTGAACTGGAAGTAAAATAGGGTGATTCGGATCTCCTAGATTAATTTAAAGTGTCAATGTGAGGACCAAAATAAAAGACTTACTTCTTTTGCTTAATATTAACCAAATGAGCTCTGCTAGTGTATGGGATAGAACTACTGTACTTCCAGCTACCTAAAAAGATATGAACAAATTCTGCTTCTGAAACACATCATGATGAATAATTTAGGGACTCTGGGGCTGCATACTGTACATAAAGGTTATTACAGGGCATAATATATCATTAGCATGTATAGAGATTCTCTGTAATTTGAAATAGAAAATATATACAATATTCTAGCAGGAAATAATGTGTGCTTCATGAAAATTTTCTTTCTGAGAATGTGTCTTCATCAAAATGAGAGATCAAAACTCATTTGTGTTTCAATAAAATTAATGGAGCCCATCACTAGGACTTGAGAAAGCAGCTCCTGATGCTCTGATGGTGTAGTGGTCATAAATAAGCTGGATCAATTTCCCCACAGAGCATCTAGACAGGCAGAACAGGTCTGCATTGCAGCACCTGGCAGCCTGGGGTATGCTGGGCATGCTGGAGTCAAGGGGCCTGGCAGCAGCTCTGCTCTGGTTCTGTGAGATGTGCATGCACACATTGCATGTGGGATGCAGCTCTTAATGCACAGAGCTGCACAGCTTGGGGCCTGAGCAGCACCAGCTGCTCTGCCACAGCCCACTGTGGGTGTGCTGGGCACAGCTTGCTGTAACTTGGTGTGTTTTCAGGCCATGCTGCTTATGGCTACATTATTTTAAACAAATATTCGCTTGAAAATATTTGTATCTGTTGATAAGCAAATCAGTTTTGTGTTCCTCAGTGCTTGTTGCTTATAAGAGTGTTATGCTAAGGTTTTAGTAGGGGTTGGGAAGATGAGTCAAGGTTTTTCATGAGGTAAGGTCAAGACACGTGATTCATCCATCTCACATGAAATATTGAGTGAAAATGCATATGATACACCAAGTAGGAAGAACATCTCACTTGTTTAACTCCCTGGGAATAAACCATTCACCAACATTTCTGACCTTCATCAGTCAGAACTAAACTTCCATCCAGAGCTGGTTCTCACCTTATGGCCTTTCTATTCATATGCTGGATTTGAACTTAAAGCATCTTTATGCACACTGTATTATTTAATGCTACTGAGTTCCATTAGAATTCTAATGAATACTGTAAAAGTACCTGTAAAATGATGTTGGTCCTGAAAGTTATTGCAAGCAGTCAGAATATTAAACTTAGTGCCACTGAGTTCTGGTGCCAGTTTTAAATATTTGATGCATTTAATGGTGAATATTAGAAAAACTGGATGTATCTACATTCATAGCTATTTTTGTGAAATCCCCTTGTCAGCCTATGCAATGAACTGACTAGAAGCAATGCAATGCCACTGGTGACCTGGACTTATTACTACTTCCCATATCACTGCTCTAAATAAAGAACTTCACTCAAATGGAAAGGATAATCTAAGATTTCTGTGCAAAACACTGTATAAATATCTGTTTGATAACCTGCTGAGGGAGGACATTGGCTGCTTTGTGCTATCTCTGTTGAATGGCACTGGGCTTTTCATTTTGTCTGACAAAGTTGCTGTGGAAAAGGTTTGGCACACCTTTGCCTCATCCTCCAGAAGAGTATCTGCTTGTTTCAGTGGTGTGGTAAGACTAGGACAGGAGCTCGGGCATGACTTTCCCACCCATGAGTGGAGAACACATTTATTGAACACACTTTTATATCAGGATGCCTTAAGAAAGCGGGAACAGCACCAGAGCTGCTGAACGAATCTTTTAGTTCTAGGTCATCTCCAGCCAGAGGATGACTTGGCTATGTTTCTGTTCAGCAGTGTGTGTCTTTGAGCTTGACTGTACCTTGTAAAAAGAATGAGAGACTGACTGAAAAGTGCAGCTTTATGCAGATTGCATTTGGTGAAAAGATTAGTCCCTAACTTCCCAGGTAATTTTTCTTTACTAAGATCATTGAAGCATTTTTGTAGTGTTTAGATTTGGGGAATGGAATTCATGAGGGCAATTGGGCATCACTAAACCAAGAGATGCCTCCAAAGCCATTCTCCTCCCTTGTGTTGAATTATGGTACAAAATGGAGCAGTTTAACAGAAGAGGTCAGGAGTGATTAGATGTCTGTAGCCCAGAGTTGGGGGCAAACTCTTTGGAATTGAACAGCTGAAGTTCATATTCACACTCCAGGGCAGACAGATCGTATTGTGGTTCCTGGTATAATTTGTGCATGAATTATGGGAATGTTAGGATGTTGAGGGGCTGAAAAGAGAGGGAGAGAGGGTAAGCATATCTTTTCTTCCTTTTCCTTGTAAATCCCTGCATGGACTCTTTGGTAATTTTTCTCTTTAAAAAAATCTGCAAATGGAAATGTTTTATTTTGGATAAAAATAGGTACTGTGTTGGTACTTTTCACTTCTTTTTTCATCGGTTTGTCACTGATGACTAAGTGATGGAGTTCTGGAAAGTGTGGTTTTGGTTTAGCTCTAGAAACTCATGCAAGGTTTTCTCTTAAGCAGGTAACATCAAGGTGTAATTTATTTCTGTCCCCTGGTTTCATTTGCCCATCTGTCTTATCTATTTAGCCTCTATCATTGCAGAAACGAATTTTTTCCAAACATTGGACATGCCAGAATTTCTGCTTGTGTTTTAGACTGAAAGCCTATGACATCTGCAAATTAGAGCTGGCAATAGGAGAGAATGAATTCAAATGAAAGTCTCTCTGTGGCTGATCAAATCACAGTGTACATCTTACACCCATCTGAGGTAGTTGCACATGAAAAAGTCTTCATACAATTCTGTTAATAAATGACTTCTTTTTTGAAGTCAAACTGGTTTTGATCACATCCAGAAAGGAAAATGGGTACAAAAAATTTTTTTTTGATTTTATGGTAATTCTAATTTTAATCTGAATTCTTATCAGTAAGTGTTGTAACTATTTCTAATTGTTCCAGACTCGCAGTGGTTGTTTTAAACTGTACTCCATAGAATATTCTCAACCCTAGAGTACTAGCAAACTACCAGAAGATCAAAATAGGTACACACAAAAAAAGTCAGTTTTCCATGCAATTGGCATTAGTTTTATCATGATTTGATGAATATAAGAATGGCATTCATAATTATACAACCAATTGATCATTTGCAGACACAGAAATGCAGTTTGATGAATATACAAACAAAGGAGAAATGCAGATTGTGTTTTCCTGTTTGCATATGTTGCTGTCTGTGTATCTGTTTCCTGGGATCTGAGTCCTCACTCTTTGGGGTGCTGAGGTTAAGGAGCAGTCCCTGGGCTTGGCTCTGTGGCTGGGATTTCCAGATGGCTTTTTGTGCTCGAACATCAATTCAATGAAAAAGATGGTGTAACATCCCTGATTTTTTTGAATGGAACGCAAAACAAATCAAGCATATTTACCAGCCCAAACCTCTGGCTTGGTTTGCAAATAATTAGGTTTGCAAATTTTCATAGATCTGACAGTCTATTTTTAGATATAGCTGGAAAAGGTGTTGAGCATAGCAGTGCCTTTACACTGCACAGTAAGAATGGGTTACTCACAAGATGTCTCATCTAAACAGTTTGGTTAGCAGCACTTTATTACAGGTTTTGGAGGGAAGAAAAAAGGATTTCTGTGTCTTCTAAATACTGGAAAGATAAATTACCTTGGCTCTTATCAGTACTTTTTATTTTAGTCTAATATTTCTGTTATCATAATTAATTCATTCTGTGCTTATGGGAAACTTATCAAGATGCAGTCTTTTCACTTCTCTGTCTTCTCTTTTTCAAGTTCAACACCAGACTGATTCCCTTCTCCCCTGTTTTCTTTCAGTGCCTCTTCCCATCCTGCTTGACCAATTCAGGTTCTGTCAGCCTTCTTGACAGCCATGACCTGAGGTACTTGTGCTCGTTGCGATATTTTAATGGGTTTAATTTCTGCTCACACTCAACAATTCATTAACTTTTAATTTTTATTTTCAGATGTAAGAATAGTGCTGTTTCTCCTTTTTTTTCCATCTTGTCCTTAGCCTGGCTCTGATTCCACAAGTCAAAAGGCTTGTTAACATGCATGATGTGTGGAACAAGGTTACTGACCTGCTAAAATCAGTAACCCAGAGAGCATCAGCACGTCTTTGCCAGGCAGTCACTTTTCTTTTGTTTCTTTTGTTTCAGTTTTCTTAGACTGATTTTTAAAAAAGCAACACCACTTTTTTTCATCCCTTGATTTGTGAATCCACTCCTTTGCAGTTTTGATTTTATTTTGAATAGCAATGGAAAAAGAATATTCAAGCTCATATTCAATGTCTAGGAATTTAGCAAAGTCATGCTAGGAACAGTTCAAAGTAGCTCTGTGGGAAGTTGGATTCAAATGATGCTGATACATTTATCATTTATGTTTGTGTGAGTAACAGAAGGAAGACAATTTATTATGTAGGTGCTGGTATCTGAAATGGATTTACATGGATGTTTTAGTAGATTAATGACAAGCTGTCAGATACTCATAGTTGTGTGGTTTTTAATCCTACAGCTGGGTGAATTCTGAGGTCTTGTTGACCTAAACAGTAGCAAAAATTATATTCTGAAAACTGCACACTGTGGAACCTTATATAGAAACACAGATGTCTGGATGGTGGCTTGACTTATGGGAATTACGTGATTCTTCAGATTCCTAGGGTGCTTGATGGCATAGATGGCTGTTCTGTACCAAGAAATGGATGGTGCTGCCTACATCAATGTTACAATGACTTTTAATGATGGAGATGGTTGTACATTGGAAGCAGACATTCTGCTCATCTCCTTTTGACTTGTGGAAGAACGAGGCAGTCTGCTTATATATGAGAGTTTTGAGGCTATTTCCTTAAAATCTTTAATTAAGAGGAGACACCTTAAGTAACAACATCTAAGATTTGTCCCCCTGAGAGCCTGAGGAAACCAGCAGCTTTGCAAGTGGGAGATGAGGCAGATTAAGAAAATGCAATGACAGTGTAGGAGATAGCAAGGCAAACATTTGATGCCTCTACAGCCCAGCAGAACTTTCTGTTGCAGAAGGCTGATTCAGCTCTGCATCTCCTTGGAGGTCTATGGTGAGGTGGTGAATTCCTGTGTAACTCTCTGTATGACAGAGATCAAGAATTAAGAGCAAGGATAGCTGCTGGGACTTTTCCTTTCCGGGTTTTGCAGACTGTTGCAATGCAGCCAGACAATAAAAGCCTGTCTGGGTAGCTGGATGAGGTCTTCAGGAATTCCTCATTATCTCTCTGAAATTCATAGTAATTCTTTTGTATGTAGGTATAATGTTCTATCTGTAATTTCACCAACATGGGAGGGAGCATGTCCTGGTGTTATTCTGCTTGTGCACTTTGTGTTGCTGTAAAAACAGATTGCTGCTGATAATAAATATTTCATTTTGTTAAGACAAATTTAAACAATATCAGAAAAGGTCCCTATTTTTGAGATTGTATCTGAAATATGTGCTTCCAGTTTTATAAAATTTTCGTATTTAAGTAAAAAGTTATTTTTTGCACAGATCAGATGACATTATGAAAAATGTTGATGATTACTTATTTCAAGTGGCAGCAGTGTTGTGATTCATTCTTTCATGGGCATCATTCCCTACATTCATAATGGATTTTGAAAATTTGAGCTGGCTTCTGCCAACAAATGAAATATTAATGAATGCAGCATTGCATGATACAGTTTTGGCATAGCGTAATTTTTCCAAGGAAATGAAATGACCATCTATTAAAAATAAACTAATTTTTCAGCCTTATTTTGCTGTGAACCAAAAGGTATTTGGGTGAAATCTTGGATATCTGTGCATTGGCATATTTGTTATATACAGAGGCTCTGCAGCTTTGATGCATCAAATGTAACTCCTAGAGGTGGATTAAATGGTTTATTACATGACTGCTGCATTAGTTGTAATCACTTAATCATACTTTTGAGTGTGGAACAGTTCCAAATCTGTTTAAAAGTATACATTGCACAAGCAAGGAAGTAAGGATGCTGAGGACAGCAGAAAATCAGGAGCTCATCAGCCCACATAAGTAAACATTTTCTGAAAAAAAAAATTACATAGAAACTTTTTTCCAGATAGTAGAAAGAGATGCTTGACTGGTCCTCAGCACTTGTCAATCAGTCCATGAATCAATCAAATTATACTTTGAGTATGGATTAAATTTAATCTGTCCTTTGTTTACTGCCTAACTCTTGAAATGACAACATTTTTGTTTGTTACCTAAGGCTGTAAGTAGGGATTTGGGTCAAGGCATTCAGCAACAACTTGGGGAAAACAACTGAATTTTCTACAGTCAAGGAAAGGGTAATAAATAATAGTAAAGCCCATTAATCCTCTTTTCCATTAGTGGCAATGTCAGATAAAGCTGCTTAGTGACTCTTGAGGAATGCTGCATGGATGATTTATTGCACATGTAGTTTTAGATGTTAAGTGTAATTTTGAAATGTGGTACCTCTACAGACTCACCAAGAGATACAGTAGAATAGCAGATGAATTACAGTACCATATAATGGACAATTTCTGTATGTCTTTTCAGCTGATTTCCCAGCCATTTCAGTTAGTTCTGGCTCCTTGGAGTGGATGTGAGTCTCATTTGCTGCAGAGGCTGACAGGACACTTTGTGGTAACTAGTGAAATTAGAAAACCCCTGTCTTTGATGATGCACTTGGAGAATGGGTTTAATTTTGTTACTTTTCTCCTGCCTGCTTCCTGTTTCACATATGACTATTTATAAGAATGAGCTAGTAATAAATTGTCTACTCTGCATTACAGATGCAAAGAGTAGTTATGGTTTTATAAACATTTTTAATAGTGGGGATTCATTTTAATGGTGTATAAGGAGGAATATTTACCCTGTGTTGAAGAGCGAGCTAATAATGAATGAACTCTAAACTTCCATCTCTATTGCAACATCCCTATTGATTAAAAAATGCAAAATGCTTTATGCCAGGAGGTGATTGTTCCTCAAGTTCTCCTTAAAAGCATTGCTGTTCCTGATCCCAGCTGCATTTGCTTCTGGGAGGACTCAACTACTTTTTTATTCTGCTGGAAATTCACAGTGCAGAACAGGAATGTGATGGAGCCATGAGTGTAGTGCACCTGCAGGCTGGGTGCAGGCACTCCACAGCAGCATGACTCAACCCTCCATCCTCCCAGCCTGGCTTTCAGCTGGATTTGCCTTATGCTTGACTAAGAAATAATCTGCTAGGTTCTAGACAAATACATCTGCCTAACACTTATTTACTACGTGCTTTATTTAAAGCTTTAAGATACATTTATGCGTCATTGTGGTTTGCTTAGATCTGCACTGTGATTATGCTTTGGCAATCACTTTAAAACTGTGCAATGCAAGGCAATTGAGGAAGAGCACACAAAAATGATTTCAAAAGTGATTCTTTTTAAAAAGAGCTGTTAAGCAGGTTAGTCAGAACTGTGAGTCACTCCAATTGAGTCATGCTTACTTTTTGGTGGCTATAGGTTATCTGGCTTTCCTGTTTCTCCACGCAGCTATGAGTAATGCTGTGGTAAGAACTGTACTGCTTTGGAGAATGGCTTTTCCCTGCTCTGCCTGAGCACATTTATGCATTGAGCAGTTTATAAAGTCATTTTTTGGCCCATTCTCTCAAAACACTTGAGTGGCTGGTCGCATGATAGAAGTGATGTAAAATCTGCCAAGTGTTCCATTGAGAGGAGAAAAAAGAGCAAGGGCCCTCTCTACCAACCCTTCTAGGTTGGTATATATAATAGGCACCACTTCTGTGGGGTTATGAGGGAATACTGAGAGTTAACTGGGTTGGCATTATCCCTTTTGCACCCCCAGGGGCTGAGACACGAACTTTGGGCTGGTTAATCAGAGCAGAGAGGACCTGTGAGGAACAGAAAAATGAGGGGTTGGGAGAGAAGAACAAATATGCTCTGAGATGGTAACTGGATTGGTGCCTTAATAACTGTTGGAGCTGAGTTTGGGTGTGTTGGAGGATTTTTTTTCTATATTTGTAGTGAGCATGCATCAACATATCTGTAGTGTTAGGCATAATCCTAGAGCCTTTACAACCATCATCCTAGACACTGAATTAGCAGTGTATGTATTGGCCAAGGGTTTTCAGCTTGGTGGCTACCTAAAATTAGTCTGAAATTGTGTAGGTACTTAAATGTGGGTTTGAGAGCCTGGATTTGGGTTAGAAAGTGTAGGCTGTAGCTCTTCAAGCTTCAGCAAAGAGAGGGAAGATACTGTAGTTCTGAATATTCCTGAATATGCCTACATTTAGACTAAAGTATTCATTGCTCTTTTTTAATAAGTGCTGTCAGCATTTTTGTTAATATAAAGGCAGTCTTAAAAAAATGTATTACAGTCATGTTTTAAAGGATTAGCTATTATTTTTCACTGGCTCTGCTTCTGAGAATTTTTATAAAGGCTCTACTTCTCTCTAAAAATGAATAGCTCATCTAGAAATAGAACTTTTTTCTGTGATTGGTATCTTTCTGATTGATGCTGCTAGATAGAAAATTTTATTAAAATTAGAATGAAAATGTCTTTCTTTTATTTACAACTCTCTGAGTAGTATAAAACCAAAACCAATTTTCTCTAGTTTATCAAAGGGTCAGGGGACTTACAATTTGAAATAGAAAATGTGATCATGTCATTAAGAACACTCAATGTGCTCTACAACAAAGGATTTAAATGCTTCAAAAGGGAGAAGTAATTTACACTGCCCTTTTGCAATAGATAGCAAAGTGGTAAAGCTGCTTTCTGCATAAATTTCTTTACCCACATGATTCTGCTCCCTTTCAGTAGATCCATAAAGGAAATATCCAAGTCATAAATAATTTGCATTGGGACCAAATTTATGTGAAAGAGGTCATTTGTTCAGTGTCAGCAGCTGTTGTAAAGTTGCACAAGGTCTTCCCAGGGAAAATTACTGCTTTCAGATTCTTTTTGAAACTTAGAAGCTGTTGCAAACATGGGATGAGAACATACTCAAACAAATAACGTACTGAAAAGAACAGAGAATGCATAACCAAAGGGCTGAGTGCTGCCCTCTGTGTGCTACAGCATTTTAGACCAGATTGTGGAGACCCCTGTGAGATGCTCTGAGCCAGAAGGAGAAGGAAGCTCTTCTGCAAAGTCTTGTTCAGTGAGGTTTGTCCTGTCCTTGGAAGGAGATCTCCTTGTAAGAGTTGGGAAACACTACTAAACCTGTCCCTGTGAAGATAATTGGCTGTTGTTAGGACATTTCTGTGGTGCCATGGATGGTAAACCACCTGTGGCCTGGCTGTGTCAGGACTCAGATCCTGGCATCTGGGGCAAGAGGCTCTATTACCTAAGGAAAGGAGAGGTCCTGGTGGCCCTGGCATGGGATATTCTGCACACAGGCTTGGGCTCAGTGCTATCTCAGGACACTCCTGAGCAAGGCAGTCAAGCCAGCCCACAAGATAAACACACACATGAAGCAGGAGGCAGTGCAGCAGGAGAATAAAAGGCAAGAGCACAGATGGTGTGTGGTTGTGTGGATATTTCCTCGGCTTTGTAAAGAAATTAGGTCCCTGTTCCAGTGACTGACTCAGGTTTGTCTCCTTCCCCAAGTACCACTGTACAAAAGAAAATCCTTCTAAGTAATGAGAAAATAAATATGAATATGTGCATAAGACATTTATGTTTTACAGCACATGTAAAGCATGTAGGGTTCTGATTTTATGCTACAAAGTTGAATATTAGGTAACAGGATTGTATTATTTAGTTTCTGTAGAGGGTTGTGACCAGTCCTGACTGTTACTGTGATGCAAGACACAGTGTGCTGAAAATGTACATTTGGTGAAATACAGTTTCCTCTGTCTTTCCCTCAATATAAAAGAAAAAAAATACTTTGCTTACTGGAAAAAAAAAAAACAAAAACAAACAACCCAAAATCAAATCAAACAAAACCAAAGCAACCAAAAATGTATCGAAAGTTAAAAATAATTTCAGACTTTAGAAGAGCAAGTTACATCTGTGCTGAGAAGCTGTGGATTGTCCTGGTAAATTAAAATAGTGCATGGTAGGACACAAGCACAGATCATGACCCTGGAGAGAAATAGAAACCAAATAGAGGAGAACTACTTGCTAGAAGAAGAAATTAAAACAGCAAGGTGGAAGCTGAGCAGGAATTGACCACTGTCTGTGGCTGCTCATATTTGGTGGCTTATTCACACCACTTTGGTGAAATACAAGTGCAGGGGAATATGATATAACTGATGAGATGTTTCTGATGTCAGTGGTTCATGATATTAAAAAAGTTAATGGCCTGAATCAGTAGGTTTCAAATGACACTGGCTACATGTTATGTGAACAGTAATTCAGAAAACAACTTGGAAAAGAAATGTAGGATTCATTATCATGCAGTTTTCATGGCAAAAATGAGAATGAGCAACTGGAGCTTTATAAACCCCCACAAAAATGGATGAGTTAATGCCCATAACTGTGTTTTACATTGGGACTGTTTGCTTATATTTGCTGGATTTATTCTGGATTTTGCCTGTGCCTTCCTATTATATTCCCCAATGTGAGTTTTCTCTCTTTTGTCCACCACATGATTTTCTTTTCTGACATGTGGACAGCTTTTTCTTTCTATGAGATTAAGATGGCTGGGAAGAAATACTATGTCTGAATTGTCAGCCAGGAATAAGTTGACTAAATGCAGTTCTTTGTAGGATTTTTCCCATGGCTCAGAATGGGCTCCAGAGGGGCCTGTGAGAAATTGGAGCTGTCTTGGGTTTATATTTATTGATGCATGTAGTAAATTCAGAAAAGAGCATATAAATAGACATATTATATCAATTTTGACTTAATGACATCAGCTTCTTCTCTGACCATACTAGGCCCTGAAATTAATAAGCACTTGGCAAAAGAGTAATGAGGTTTATATGTACAGAACAAATATGCTCTGAGATGGTAACTGGATTGGTGCCTTAATAACTGTTGGAGCTGAGTTTGGGTGTGTTGGAGGATTTTTTTTCTATATTTGTAGTGAGCATGCATCAACATATCTGTAGTGTTAGGCATAATCCTAGAGCCTTTACAACCATCATCTTGCAATAATGAGAGGAAAAACTGGTTATGAATTAGTGCTATGTTGAGTCTAGCCTGACTTTGGTGTAAACCTGCTGGAAATAGTTTTGTCATCTGTGACGGAATTAAATTATCTGCAGAGAATCACTGCAGCTGAGTAATAGCTCAGTCAGTAGCACCATTTAGGCTGGTACAGCTGGGCTTATTATGCAGCCCTGTGGGTGCTGGATAATGACTCTGGGGCATCTCTACAGAGATTTTCAACAGAGCTGATGGGACTTCATGAAACAACTTGTTCTTTAATAACAAAATTAGAGTCATGGTTCTGTATTCCCAGCTTAGCACCCTTCCTCAGACCAGAGGCCTGTATGAAATCAGCTGCTGCTGTTTAAGCAGGGCACCAGGAGTGGTGTAGCCTTTCAGCAGAACTTGGTGTGGGCTCCCTGCCCCAGAAATTCCCTGTGCTGGTGGCAGCTTTCCCAGTGCCACCACTGGTGCTTGCTCGGGTATGTGCACCTGGGCTGCAGAAATGTAATCAAGTTATGGGACTGTAGTGGTCCACAATCTTCACAAAATTGTGTAGTGCCATGATATTTTTCTTTTTAATAGAGTAGGGATCTGTGTCNTAACTGGATTGGTGCCTTAATAACTGTTGGAGCTGAGTTTGGGTGTGTTGGAGGATTTTTTTTCTATATTTGTAGTGAGCATGCATCAACATATCTGTAGTGTTAGGCATAATCCTAGAGCCTTTACAACCATCATCTTGCAATAATGAGAGGAAAAACTGGTTATGAATTAGTGCTATGTTGAGTCTAGCCTGACTTTGGTGTAAACCTGCTGGAAATAGTTTTGTCATCTGTGACGGAATTAAATTATCTGCAGAGAATCACTGCAGCTGAGTAATAGCTCAGTCAGTAGCACCATTTAGGCTGGTACAGCTGGGCTTATTATGCAGCCCTGTGGGTGCTGGATAATGACTCTGGGGCATCTCTACAGAGATTTTCAACAGAGCTGATGGGACTTCATGAAACAACTTGTTCTTTAATAACAAAATTAGAGTCATGGTTCTGTATTCCCAGCTTAGCACCCTTCCTCAGACCAGAGGCCTGTATGAAATCAGCTGCTGCTGTTTAAGCAGGGCACCAGGAGTGGTGTAGCCTTTCAGCAGAACTTGGTGTGGGCTCCCTGCCCCAGAAATTCCCTGTGCTGGTGGCAGCTTTCCCAGTGCCACCACTGGTGCTTGCTCGGGTATGTGCACCTGGGCTGCAGAAATGTAATCAAGTTATGGGACTGTAGTGGTCCACAATCTTCACAAAATTGTGTAGTGCCATGATATTTTTCTTTTTAATAGAGTAGGGATCTGTGTCTTTTGAGCTACAGGGTAGATGTGCCCTCCCTTAGTGCAAACTTGGATGTACTGTGGAAGTGTATATGGGATTCATGGACCTACTGCTTAAAAGACTTGAGCCAGGAATTATGTCCAGTTTGATTGCACACTGAAATATCTTCAGAAAAAAAAATATATATATATTCACTCCCTGAAGGTCTGTGCAGGTGCCAAAGTTTTACCCAACCCAACAGAAAGGCACTTTATGGAATTTACCTGGACTGGATTATGACAACTGTGTATGCACCTAAGCTGGAATCTCTTCCTGCATGAACCATCAGTTCATTTTCAGACACACAGCAAGATCAACTGAGCACTGTTTCCCCCAGGTTCCCTCCTCTTAGATAATGTCCTAATTAGGTCACAGAAAAAATCAAAGATGTAGAAGCTGGATTGAGTGCTCACCGACCTACATGTAATTGCTGTATTTTAGATTAATTTCTCCTGACATGTTTGCTAAAGTCATGGAGAATGTTGCCCATAAAAAAGGCAGGCTGCTCATGAAGAAAGCAAGTTGGTGTACACATGAATATTTTGAGCCACAACGTGCAGCACTCAGTATTTATCACTACAGGAGAGAGCATGTGACTCCTCTCTCACGTGGCAGCTCCTAGGTTTATGCCTTACAGATTGGAAAATAGCAAAAGTATCCTGCAGGATCCCTTTTGAAGAAAGAGCAAGGCACTGGAGCGATCCACAGTGCTAATATTTTGCTGCAGAAAGATTCCTGCCCTTATCCCTCAAGAAAATCCTGTGTGTGGGAAGACAACAGACTTGCTAAAGTCAGAAATTAGTTACTGCTTTACTGCCTAAAGAAAAATCAGAAGTGTGGCCTCAGAAGTAGCAGTGTGACCTGCCAAAGAAGCATATTTAATCTGCTCCTCAGAGCAGTGGGGCTGAATGTGTCCTGTTCATGGCAGCAAATGCTGTGCATGCAAACAGGTGGCACTCAGTGCACCTCCTTGTTGGTGCAGATGGTAGAGATGAAGGATGGCTGGAGCACCTCAGGGTATTGTTTCTTGGCAGGAACACACATGCTCCAAGAAAAACAAATTTGCTCAATATTTTTATAAGTCTCTGAGCTCAGCAATGTCTGGCAGGGATGACTTGACTTCGTCCAGAGAGATAGTAGTGGAGAGATCTTTCCAAGTTTCCCTTTATTTGGTAGTGGAACATGAGTAACTTCTTTCCCTGAGCTGGAGGGCGTTGCCCTGGGCTCCTCATCCTGCAGTGTGTGTGTCACACTGTGCCTCTCAGTCCCTGCATGGTGCCCAGGGCAGCTCCTTTGTATGGCCTGACTGCACTGAAAACTATTATTGCCTTTGATGCAGCAATTCTAGCACAGGCACTTTGGACTCTGTGGAATAACAAATAATAATAAAGAAAATAGTCTGGCAATAAATGCAAATCACACCCTATAGGCTTGCACTGAGTTTTTCATTAGGTAGTAGATATTACTTACAAAATACTAACTTTCCCAGAACCTTAGAGACTTTAGAGTTCTTTGCAAATGTGTAATTTCCCCTTTAAAATACAGTTTATTTCCCAGTACAAATTCTTCATTTTTCTGTAGTTAGGGTTGAAAGGCCTCATGATTTATCTGAGTCAGAAATGCTCTTAAAAGAAAACAGTCATTTAGTGAGATGAGCAAATTCAGGAAATTGAGGCAAAGGTTCTGTTCTGCAGGTGAACCCAAAGATCCACAAAGCCTGCAGGGATGTGGGTGTGGGGGGTGTGTGACTTTTTAGGCAACTGCAGCTTGGAGAGCTTCAGTATGCCTCCTTCCTTTTTATGACATTTTGATTGTTATACTCTCCTGTTCTGCCAGAACTATTTCTGCCCACTTTCACTACCTCTCTCTCCTTTTGCAGACTTACACTGCCTTTGTAAGGCACTCACTGGCAGCTAATGCTGTTCTGAGCTTATAAAGTTAAATTTATTTTGAATATGTGTCTCTGTTATGTGCAAAACCAAGCTGGAAGCTGTGATTCCTGTTTCATTCTTCTTTCTGACCTAGCAGTAATTCTCCTGATGATATAAACCAAATAAAGAATGGAATTTCTATGCCAATCTATTTGTCAGCCATAAATATGCAATATATTAGTTAAACTTCCAGAAGTGAACAGCAACATATTTCAGAATCTTGGTGTCTCCAAAATGTATGTAGATTTGCTTTGGTGGTCTCTGACATTTTTGTTCTCTGCTAAGGGCTTTCATGTGTTGTTTATGTTGGCTAGATCAACACTTGGCAAAAGAGGGTAAGAACAAAACTGGGTATAAAATGAGAAGCTTTTCTGCAGAGATGTCTTTTCCTAGACATAGGATTTGCAAAAATATGAATCACTGAAACTATTCAGAAGAAATAAGGAAAAACTGATTTAAAAGCCTTTATTTTCAGAATTTCAGAAATACATATTCTGATGAATTCAAAATAAAAAGTCCTTAAAAGTTTATCTGTTATTCAGTAGGGAAGTTCAAAGCTTACTTCACACATAGGTGTAGCTTTATTTTCATTGAGACTTCAGGATGATGAGAGGCCTGGCATGTCATCTGAAAGTGGTGATGAAATATATCTGGCACTCAGAATTTCAATGTGTTAAAGAGTAATGTTTTATAGCATTACGGCCCTAATTGGCTTGCATGTCATTATAGAAAATAAGGAGGTAACAGCAGTTTTAGGTTTTCTCCATGCCTGGGACTTAGAAGGAAACAGTGATGCAGGTTCAAGCACCTTTGGCTCTCCCTTGTGAGGCCAGAGGCTCTCACCCCTTTGGCTGCTCTGGTCTCACCCTGAGCACATCAATGTGGAAGGAGCTGGGGTCAGCCAACAGGGCTCAAGCCAACATCGTTGTTGAAATGACTGTTTGCCCCTAAAGACAAATTACCTCCATCTGGTAAAAGAAGAAAAGTTACTGAGAGTCTACTGTAGTTCCTCTCTTGTGTTCCCCAGGAGCAGGGTGGCTCCATTTATCTGACCAGGGCATTGCTCTGAAACAGGTTCCTGAGTTTGGCTGGCCTTTACTTATGTACACTTGTCATTACTATGAAATTTCATTTTGTTGAGTGGTTTCACAGCCTTACACGAGGAGACTCTCCATTTACACTAATCAAGTGCTGTCTTTAAAACTAGTGGAAGTTTGTGAGTGAGCTGCAAATTAAAGTACTTCCCTATAGGAGATTTAGCAATTGCTGCTCAGCACCAAAGTCCAGACAAACTTGGCCTCAGTCCAAAGTATCCCTGTTTTACAAACTGATCTTCTGTCATGTTATCTTCCCACTAATAACATCAAAGCCCCGCAGTGTGCTCGCACAGGGAATGAATTTGCAGAGAATTTGGTCTTGACTTATGCACCCACAAATGGAGAAGTCATGTTTGTAAGAGCTCCCTTTCTTGTAGGGGTGGGGGTAGGTACCCAGTCCTTTAAATTCTACTCCAGCCAAGCTGTGATGCTTACCAGTGTGATTTTGTGATAAAATGTAGTGATTCCTCCACTACACACTTGAAGTGCTAGCTGTGAATCCAGCCTAACCACTCAAAATCAAGAGTCAAGCATTCACTTAAGCATTCTGGAATATAATCCTTAAAAATAATAAAATAATATCCTTTCTTTTTAATGACACTCTACTTATTGAGCATGCAAATTAAGCTTTTACTTCCCACCACATCTAGAAGAATATCTTTGTTCAGTTGCTGTTCTGCAAATAGAATAGCAATAAAGAAATTTATATTTGTATGGTCAGAGCAATAGAACTGGAAACAGGAGGAGAAAAAATTTGGAATTTCAGTTTTAAGGCAGGATTTAATTACTAACCATTAAATTTAGCTTTTCTGTTCATCCTTCTCTCGCAAAACCTGCTCTCTGAAGGGCAGAGGTCCCTGCAGACTGACTGTGATATTCTGATCCCCAGGTAATTCATGCCATTATCCACATTGATATAGATATATACAAATATAAGAAAGAATAGAGCAGGCAGCGTGTGTGAGAGGTGGGGAGGCTGGGACGAGGGGAAGATGCATTGTTAGTGCTGCTGGTGAAAGAAAAGCGACCGTCAGGGCTGTGATTGCCGGCTGCCACTGCTGCCTGGGGACACGCGTGTCACCACCACGGCGGGGCACAAGCTGCTGCTGCTGCGGGGAGCAGCAGGAGGAGGAGGCGCCTCCCTGTATCCCTGCTCCGCTCCATGCTGGCGGCTCAGAGATGCCTTTGTCACAAACAGGAGCGCTCGCAAGGCGTTGTCTGCATGGCTTTCTCTCCCCCAGCCCAAACAACAGCAGCAACAGCAAATCCCATCTCTGCTATGTAGCAGTGAGATTGTTTGCTGTTTTGTTTTTTTTTTATTATATTTTTTAAATATTTTTTTCTTTTTCTTTTTTTTTTTTTTTTTTTTTTTTTTCTCCTTTATGATTTCTGACTTANGCTGTAAGATTTCAGGATGATCCGAGAGTGTATTCCCTGGATTTGAGTTTTTTTTTTTTTTCGAGGGGGAATTACACTGCTGCCTCAAACCCAGCAGTTTGCAATATCCTGAGCTGACCCTGCTGAACGCATTACATCAGGTCAGAAACATTTTGTTGCAGGAGCACAGCAGCCTATTCCTTTCACAGGAATGGTTTAATCTACTGCTTGCTGTTAGCTTAATAACATTTTCCTACTTGAACTGTCCATTCTGCCAGTTTTGGGTTTTTTTCACAGAAAAAAAATGGATTTGGCCATGAGGTGAGCATATAAGAGACCACTAAACAAGGAAACCTCCAGGTTTTAGATAGGGCAACCCTATTTAAGTAAAAAAAAAACAAAAAAAACCCCTGCATTTGTTGAGTCAATTACACAGAGCAAACATTTAAAGGACAGAATGCCAAATACTTGTTTGTAAACCTAAGCCTTTATTAACAGCACTTTACAGCTATCAAAGATCATGATCCAAGCCTCACAGTCTACCTGCACCCCTGCCTGGATTCTGGGCACTGCTGGCTGGGCTTTGTGAGTGCTGTGGGGATAACCCCTGTGGTTTCTGGATTATGAGCATGTGCAGAGCAGCCAAGGTACAGCCGTGCGCGCAGAGCGAGCGCACGGAGACGCGCCTCGCAATGCCATGATTGTGCCTGTGTCCCTGCAGCTGAGGAGGTACAGGGAGCCTGCCTGCCTTGCTGATTTATCTGATGTTCTCTTGTTTCTGTTTCAGCATTCAGGACAAGTCCTTCAACACGACAGCTTTAGCAGAGTAAGTGAGCACGTTAAAGATGTCCTTATTTTTAAACAAGAATGATGAGTTTAGTTACCATACAGAATATTTGTGAGTGGTATGTGAGAAGTCCGAAGCTATCATATATTTTGATTGAGTTTTCTGTAGTCAAAATGTATTATTGACTGTATGGGAAGGATTGCATAAAACAGCTGCTTTTAAATGCTCTGTGACTATTTAGCAAAGAAATACCCTTTTTTGGGGACAATATATGCTGGGTGCACATCACACACGTTTAAGTGAGTGATTTTCAGTGTCGGATAAGCCTCCTGCCAAAATGTAGCTCATTTTTGGTACTGATGATCCTGTCAAACACAAGCATGTCTGTTTTCTAAGGACACACGGTCTGTACTTACCACAAGCATTGTTAGGAAAAAAAATCATTAGGAAATATTTTGAAAAATCCCTATACATTATTTAAATAGGCTAAGTACCAAAAACATAATTTCTTTGTTATCAATTCCATAAACTCCTTAGATGGCCTTTTGTATATATCAAAATCATAAGGATGTATATGTTAATTTTTCTTTTTTTTTTTAGAGAGACAACAGAACAAGGGAGGGCATTAGAAAGTTAGAAAGCCAAATCTTCTAGGAACTATTGCAAATGAAACAGTCTTTGTATTATTTTAGTCTAAACCACTTAAATATTGGTGTTCTGTGCATTTTTATTTTGCTTGCTTTTGATTGTTTCAAAAGCTTTTGGGGAAGATTCTGCAGCAGTAAGGAGCTAAGCTGTTGTTCAGGAGGAAAATTGTGTATGGATTTGTTTGTGTATTAGGTGAGTTTTACACTGCTAAAATGCTCATAATCTAAAACACCCCAGCTGGACAGTGAGCTGTTTGCTGAGTGCTGCGGGGTCAGGGGACATTCTGAAAGCAGGCCAACTTGTAAACATCTGAGCCATCCCTAAGTGTTGCCATTACCTCTACAGGAAAAGTAATATTTCAAAGAAATCTGAAGAATTTTGCTCTTATATATTGCTTTTCTTTATCTGCTTATATTTCCTTTCCTTTATTTAATATTTAAATTTAGTCACACTTTTTGTGTGACTGGGGCAGATATGGAAAGATTGAACTGAAGCTAATAAATCATGGAGGGGTTTTTGTTTGCTTATGTGCTTGTTTGTTTTCATTTCCTGTGTTCCTGTTAGTTAAGTGATGAATTGTGGTCTGTAAAATTATGGGTTGCTCCCCTTTCATAGAGAAATAGCCAGATTACAGATAATATATTTTTCTTTTTTTTTTTCTTCTCCCCTTTTCTCTGTTCCTAAGTACATCCACTGTTTCCTGTAGAGATTCCTTTGGAGCAGTTCCTAGGCCTGCCTCACCCCTGAGGTTTCTGGGACCTGGAGGTGATGGCTTTTCTCTGTGGAGCTTCATGTTAAACCCAGGAGGGTATAAAAACTGCAAGTGTGGTGCCAGCCCTGCCCTTGGGGAGATGGAGAGGGGTTGGATCTCCCTCAATTCAGCTGCTGTTCATTCTTGTTTGTGGGATTTCATGTTTAATCTTATATTTCCAAACAAAGGGGTAGAAAAGTGCTTTTAGAAAACAAAGCAAGTGAACAATGATATCTGAAAAGCCTTGTCTAATTGAACAAACTTGGTTTCCAGAGCTGCCTTCCCTAAGTCTCATTTTTTGCCTTCTCCCTAAGAATCAAAAACACCTGCTTTTGAGAGTTACTGAGGATACACAATTCTTACCAATTTCAGGAGTTATTGTTTGTGTTGACCGTCTCTGAAAACAGATGAAAATAGATTTATTTAGCAGAAGAAAGAGAGACCTTGCCATGCAAATCTAGACATCCTCATTAAACAATCTTTGTCTTTATTTGTGACACAGACAAAGCCAGGGCTTCCTGAATGATAGAAAGCCAGTGGTACAGCACTTTCAGGAGCATTTCTCCAGACAAGGCGAGTGCCTGGGGGTGTGAAGCTCCCAGCAAGCCATGCACACAGCCTGGTTTGGGATCTGCTCACATGAGCATCTGGAAGGTCATGTCAGCCAAAGGGAGCAGTTTTCACTCTGTTCTGAAATGGCTCCTGTGGAAAGGTGAAACTGGAAAAATGTTAAAGAAGCTGGTCCCATTAACCCTGAGACCTTGGAAGAAACACAGAGACATTACTATCCAGAGTCAGAGCAACACTCCATCCAGGCTGGGATCCCATCTCTGACCTGACTCTGGCCCATGCCATAAGATCAATAATGGATGTACTTACTTTTAAGAGATATCCATCAGTTAATAGCAGGATTGGGCACTGAAGAGAGAGGATTCACACCACTGGTTTTGTTAAAAGACAGCTCTTACCCAATGTAAGCCTCAACCCATTTGGATTTCTGACCTGAAGCTGTTGTGGCATATTCTCTGGTGGTTTAGGACTGAGGAAGATGCTGCTGCAGTTTTTTGGCTGGTGGGAAGTCTCTCTGTTACATGGCCACAAACTATCAGAAAACTTACCAAACTCTCAAATATCACCCTATCTATTAAATACAGCTAAAGATAGACAACAAGGTTTACAAGTTACTGGTGAGAGGAAAGGAAGGTGTGTGTGTTTTGATACGTGCAGACAGGTGGCATGAACACAAAAGACTGATTTCTTTGAGAAATCAATGTAGAAACACTCCATGCTTTAATGATGGATATTTGCATTAAATCAAAAATTCATCTTTTTAAAGGTCCTGCTATATCCTAGCCTCAAGTGCTGTCTTGTGTGAGTGAGCTCTCAGCCTCCTGGTAGTTACTTATTCTTGCACAGACAAACATTTCTGTTAGAAATTTTAAAGTGTTTGCTTCTGGACTTCCTCATGATCTCTTAAATTTCATGATGGTCATTGCATTCTCTGACTCATTACTGCTTATCTTTCCTATCTACTGCCATCCAGTTACTTAAATCCATTTTGTCACACTCACTTATGTTGTTTGTAAGTTGTGTCTTGTTTTATGACTTCCATCCGTGTCTGGATGCTGAGTTAGGACCTCTGCCTCTTGAGATCACCTCCTTACAGCCAGCTCAGTTCCTCCAGTTAAAGAGAGTGCTCCTTAACTGGACTTGGCTTGGCCACTGGACTTCTGCTCAGCCATCCATTGTCCCTCCAGAGAGTGTTCCCCATTGCCAACGCGGTCTTTCAGGACTGAAGGCAGCCAAGTGAGGTGACTGGTGAGAGGAGGGGGGAGCAAAACTGGTGGCAGAGCTGCTTCCTCCCACCTCCTCTCTCTGAGGCACACCCAGGAGGGAGAGTTTGTCCCTTTAGGGGATCCCTGGACTTCGTGGCCCATGGCACACACCCCACCCATCGGCACCTTTTCCTTCTCCTGTATCTGTGCTGGGAGCTCTGTCCATCCAGCTCTGACCTTGGCACTGTTATGAGGAGCTCATGATGCATTTTCTTTCTGTTGTTTTGTCCCTCTGAAATATTCCTTCTGGTTCTACAGCCAGGCTCCTGGTTCCTTTCACACTGGGCTTCCTTATTCAAACCCCCAGTGTGTCCTGTGCCCAGCCCTTGCTGTTTCCCATGAGGTAGCCAGGTATTGGCCAGAGGGGAAGGTGTGACTGGCATCCAGAGGCAATCAGACTTCTACAGTGAACTTTCACATTTTGCACATCGAGCCCTGTCTTCCATCCATCATCCCACTTTGCCATGTGGGGAAAGCTACACTCACTGCAGGAATATTATGTGATTAGGGTGACCTGCCACTCTAGTTCTCTGCTCCACTTGTGAGCAGCAAATGCTTTCACGCACATGCTGATGTATTCAGGAAGTGTAAACACTTGAGTGGCCCTTTAAATATTTTCTGCTGCAGTCTGACTTTTAATATAGACACCAGCAGAAGACTGGTGAGGAAGAGGAATCTTGCCATCAAATTGCAACACAGAGCTATGAATGTGTCACTTAATGTACTCTCTTCTAAGTGGGGCAGTTCTTCTCAAAATATAACAAGTCAGCAAAAGAACAGACTGCTTCCCCCATAATGAAGGGATTCCTCTGCCAGAAAACTTCAAGGAATTCAGGCCTCCTTAGTGTCTGTGCCCTGTGAGTATGAACTGAAGATAAGGAGAGGGCTCTGACTTTACCCCAGCAATACCAAGCTTGGAGTTTGCATATTTTAGGAGGGCATGCTTACGGATGCCTGTTTATTTGAAGAAAGACTGCTCATGGGCTTTGCAGGTTAAATCATCCTGCAAAGTTCAGCCATGCAACTACAGTGTCATGTTCAGCTCTCAGTGGTTGTGGTTTAGCATATTTATCCAGACTTTAGGCAGCCTTAGGACAATTCTTTTGTTTGTAACTTAAAGGAAGTAATTGATTATAGTTGTTCAGGCATCTTAAAAAATACTGCTAGTTCACTTTTTAAGACTAACTCTCACTGCATAATTTAGTTGGGGATTCTTTTTCCTGCTGCACAAGGGGTGACTGGTCTATCATAGTAAATATTTTTGTGAGTTTGGGAGAAAAACATCCTTGGTTGTGTCTAATTATCTTTGAGGTTAATGTGAAGTATATTATAAGCAATTAGAATACAGAATTTCTTGTAACTTTTCTGTGTTTTTTATTGTAACATCTAAATTCCTTCTAATTATTTTGACTTGTCTGAAAACGATATGCTAAACTGTGCACAGTTAACATCTCAAATCCTCTTCTTCCTCTGAGATTTGGACTATCATGGAACAGCTACTATATTAAATGACCCTATCTAAAGTGTGAGGAGAAGAAGAAATGTGTTTATAGTTTGAGCTGCACTGTAATGTTATCAAAAGCTAAATTTCTGCAGCTGGCAGAAAATCAGTAATTATCTTGCATTCATTTTCAAGGTGTGAAGGATATTCAGACTCTGTGCACGAAGATCAAGCAGGCAGTTCCAGTCCCAGGTACTGTCCTGTAAACTTTGTCTGAAATCCATTGGCAGCAAATGAAGCTGTGGCAGCTTCTGTTAAACCATTAGAAAGAAACCTTTATTCTCAAGGGAATGCAGAATTTCTGGGGTATTACCTGCAAAAGCTGTTAGTATTTCTGGGAAATACGTATTTATCTAGTGTACTTTTGTCTGAACAATATGAAGATTAATTACTGTTGCTATTGTGTAAGTAAATATATTATGGTCTCTAGTCTTAACTTCACATCATACTCCTGTCATTCAGATGCAGCTGTGGTGCTTACACACTGAATTTTACTGTACAGCACTTGATACAAAGCAGTAGTAAGTGGAGTTTTGCAACTGTGCAAGGATATGCTCATTGCCGTGTGTGTCTGGGAAAAAAAATCCTTCAAATTGCAATTTAATTGAAATATTCTTGAGGCATGCCTCTCTCATGGCCATGTTAGTACATATTGATTGCTAGGGTATGCAATTTAAACTTTCAGGAAGATTTTAAAATCAGAGGATACCTTAAAATTAGCAACACTTGTGCACATTCTTGGCATGCCCGTGGACTATAAAGCTGTAACAATAATAACTGCCTTGGAGAAAACTTGCAGAAGGCATGGGCAGCAATGGTGTTTAACTCCACAGGCACCCTGCAAGCATCCATCTGGGTGCTGATGGGCCACAGATGGAAAGTGAGTTTGGCAGCTCGAAATCCTTAGGAGAAAACAATGAACTAGCAAGTTATGCTTTCTGGAAAAAAAAAGAAAATCTCAGGGGGATTTAATTCAATAGCCCTTGACTCCCTCAGCTGTGGAAGTTTCACACCAGGAGAGAGGTCATCTACCAGGTAACCATTAGGATGTTACCAGTTGAAGTTGACATCTGAAATCCCACCTGAAAACCATGCTACAGGCAGGGATTTTGGAGCAGCAATGCTGCTCAGCTCAGGCAGCCCTGCCTTCTGCATTGTGGTACCTTTGTGGAGCCATGGAGATGCTCCCAGTGGAAGGCATGAGACCAGGCTAAGGATGGAGTGACAGGATGTGGATGGCACTAGCAAGGTCTCCTTGGAGAGAGCTTGCACATTGTAGTCTGGGTGGGGATTGAAAATGTCTGTCCCAGATCCCAGATTAAGCACTCATGAGCGTCTGTTCAAGCCACCAGGTGTGCTCTTACACAGGAGGATGTTTTCTCCAAACACACCTCTGGCTGTTCAGACCTTACTTTGAGTGGCTTCCTCCTTCCCTTTGTGCAATGGACCTGAAAGCCAGAGACTGTCAGAAGGGAAGTGTGTTGTAGAGAGGAATTATTCTGTGATGATATTTTTGTGAGATTATAGCTTACTGTGAATCATTGGATGGGGGAAGTCTTCTGCATGAAAAGGACAGTTTCAGATTTTATTTGGGGAATGTGAACTGTAGGTCTGAAGCCCAAGGATGCCTCTAAAGCTAACATTTAAGTAGCTCCACAGTTGAGTGTGTAATAATGCTAATAGTAGTTTAGATCCATTACTGATGCATAGACCACTAAACTTAGTAAAAACAATATGCTCTAAATAGCTAAGGACTTGTTGCTCTTCTTCCTTCATAATGTTTTGACAGATGTTGGAAATCCTGCCTGATGCATTTCAATTTTATTTTCTTACAGTGACGATGATAACAAAGAAAATTACCCGGACAACTCTGCTGTCTTAGAGGAAAGGCAGCTGCCTTTGCAAGACACTCAGCAGCACAAGCAGCAGGTTGTAATTGACTGCACCCTAAAACCTGAAATGGGCAACTTAAAGCTGAGGAAACCTAAGCCCATTGCAAAGATAGAGAATGGAAAAAGCCATGAGGAAAGTCAGGTAAAGAATTGAATTTACCAGAGGTGGGCTTGTGGCACAATGTCTAAGCAACTTTTGAAATACAAAGAGGGCTCCCTGGTAATTAATGGTGTGATTTGACACCTCACAATAATCTACCCTGATTTCCAGGGACTTGCAGTCTGCAACCCTCCTGTAACAACAGTTTCTTTCAGCTAGGAAATTGCAGAGAGGGTTGTGCTGCAACTGCTTTCAGAAGTGAGTGGAGGGCATAGCTGAAGATGTGCAAATATTTCTCCTTAATTTTCCTGTGTTTCCTTGCACCAAATAAAGAAACTAGTTATCTGCAGCACTTGATTAGACAATTTCTGTTTTGTTTATTTGATCAAGGATCTCTTACGCTGGTATTTTGGCTGCAAATAGAGAGATTTCATGGTTTTCCTTCATCTTAATTTCTGTTTTTCTCACATTTAAATAGTAAGTCCATACCAGTGCAGTAGCATACTGGTAGCAGTGCTACCCCCCACTAGGCTGAGCTGGGGGCAGCAGAACTGTAAATTTTGTAAAAGGTGTTAAGGAAGACAAGAAATGAGGAAGCCTCTGCTGCTGTCTCTGCACGTACATTTACTCTGTTGACTCTAGAATTCTACCTCTCAGCAGCTGCTGAAAATGCCTCTGTTCTTCCCTGGTGCTTCCCAAGTCATGTTGGATATGCAGTGTAAGGGGTAGAGCTCTGGTGCAGATTAATAGCCCTCAGCTGGAAATATTCTCATATCCAAGACAGTTAATATTAATGTTAGTAGATTTGTTGGTCTGCAGTAGGCACAAGGCCTGACATCTGCAAATACAGATGCAATACATAAAATTGTGCATACACAAATACAGATGTCTGTATTTCCGTCTCTTCTTTGCTGTACAACATATTTGGCTACTTTTTGTCTCTCCTCCTTTCTTGTATTTGGATAGAAATTTACAGAGCTCTTTCTGAAGTGCTTCAAACCTATAATAGGCTAGGAATTATTTTTGACCAAGTTTAGAATGGGATTTCACCATTTTAGACAGGATATATCTTACCTTCTAAGAGAGGATTGTCCTTTTGAATCCCTGAAGGAAAATGAAAAGCAAATGGCAAATGGTATTATCACAGTCTCTTTCAGAATATCAAAGTCAAACTCTTGCCCTAAGCTTCCTGCCTGTTCTTCTGGAGCTAATCCAGAAATAAAGCAATAAATGAATTTTTATTTTTGCGACTGTACTGTATCACTAGAAAATATTATTTAACCTGCAGGGAGATGAGGTGTCATGTTTATCAGCTGAATAGAAAAGATGATGGGGATTTTGCCCTGTGAAGAGCCAGTGGAGGCAGATCAGGAAGAAGCAGTAAATGGGGCAAGTCACCTGTTGCTTTTTCAGCCTCTTCCAAGCCCCCTGTGTGTGTCCTGCCTGTACCTCTCAAACAGTGAAAGCCAACACAGTACAGATTTGCTGCTCTGTGGCATTTTACATGGCCCCAAGGAGTTAACTGGAAATGGCAAAATTCTTTCACGGGAAACTTTTTGTGTATATAATTAGACTGCCATAAAATACCAGTGTGACTTATGTATGTAGCCTCTGGAAGGAAAAACAGTGCCAAGCAGATAATTTTCAGATGACTCAAGGGCTTGAACTAGGAAAGACAGAAGTAATGAAATAATGTAATGTAGAAGTAATGTAACTGCATGAACCTTCTGTGGTGAAACCCCTTGCCACCAAGCCACTGGATGGGATAAGTGATGTACTCCCAAGCAGCTGGCAAACAGCACTTTCTGAGCACATGCATTTATGAAAGAAAAGTGGGATGCACTGCACATCATGATAAAACTGTTCATCCTTCTTTTCCTGAGATTATTGTCAGACTGCTTTTTCAGCAGACTCCTCACTTCCCCAGCCTGACTTCTCTGTGGCATCAGAAGGAGTGACACCAGAGCAGTGACACAATCTCTGTTAAAGGTGTTGCTCTGATAAGCCAAGGAACTCTTTGCTATTTACTCTTATGTGTTATAAGCCCATGAGTTGCTTTTACAGAGAATTGTCCCTTTCAAATTAGAAGAGGCTATTGGGAGATGAATAAGTTTGCTGTGTATGTTTGAAGGATTAAAGTCTGTTTCGATGGGAACCATTTTTGTGTGCCTTTCTAGCTGTGAGAATCCAACGGGTTTCCATTGTAGAAAGGTCACTGAGAGGAAATGGGCAGCTTGGGGATTTTGAGCTTCACAAGGCTCTCAGCTGAAGCGTGATTCCTGTGCCTCTGATATTTTTGGCATAAGTGTAGCCCTGTGGTCATGTGCCTTTGGTCTTCAAGAAGAAAAGGTTATTAGATTTACACTGATGATTAAAAATCCAAGAGTAATAAAAGAATAGCATTAGGTGACTTCACTTGACCACTTAGCAGATGATAAAATGTCACCAGAGTAAAGCTGTACTTTGCATGTTGCCTGCAGTTATTTCTCTGGGGGCAGGAGCTGGCTCTGGAGGCAGCTGTAACCTTTCCAAACAGAGTATGTGAAGAGAGGAGGCTGCTGGAATGCCACTGCACTGCTGTACTCCAGCTACTTGGTTTCATCTTTCCCGTGGTTCCATCTGCAATCTGCAACACTCATCTCTAGGAAATCAAATTAATTAGGATTTATCTGACTTCAAGAGGTGCAGAAGCATATGCCCAGAACATACTCCAGGGAGTCAGTGTGAGAACAGATGGGGAGGACTGGAAAGTCTGCTTTCATTGCCGAATTCTTTCTCCTGTCACTCACGTTTGGTGCACAGTCATGAGTATGGATTCTTGAGTGAGTCATCCTCAAATTCTCTATTGATACTGGGATATATTTACAAAAGGATACTAAACTTCCTGGCTAATAGGCAGAGACAGTAAAAGTTCAGTTTCAGTCTTATTATCAAGGTAAATGGCTATAAAAAGGAAATGGTGGCTTGACAATCAGTGCCTAGAAATGACAATGCTGGAAACTGCTGAGTTAAGTTTTGTACTTTGAGTATAAATGAAGTGTGCGAATTGCTTGGATGTCAAAGAACTTCCAATAATTTGACATTAAAATTGTGATTCTAAGTGCACAGTAATCAAAAAGCCAGGGCTGATATTGACACATCAGCTGCAAAAACACATGAACACATCAGGCTAAAAAAGTCCCACTTTGATTATTCTGGGTATACTCTGATTATGTTTATTATGATGCAACTTCATTGTAGAAGTCATCCTCTTTAGTGAAAAAGAAACAAAAACGCAGTAGAAGATAGGGCTCTGCTGGAGGTGCCTGTGGCACATCAGGATTTCACTGCTCTTTAGAAACAGAGATTCCATCCAGGGTATTTACCTAGTGTTACTTGTTAACACCCTAATGACATGATCTATGAGCAGCAACAAAGACATAAAAGAGAAAAAAAAAATACAGAAACAACCCAAAGCCACCCAAGTCCTCAAACATCAAGCCTGCAACCAAGGGCTTATTGCCAGCACATGTTCTTGTCCTCAGCTTTCCCCTTCATCCAACAGAAAGCACCTGGAATTGCTGTGTTCTCTCTGCCCTGCAAGTTCCCATCTGAAGAGTCCTATCCAAACTTTTGATTTCCATGCATCCAACCAAGCTTTGAAACTGGAGCAAAGCCAGGTACATTGCTTTAGCAGGGAAGGGAGCTCTGTTGCTTTGCAGAGCACATTGTATTTTAATTTTGTAAACTATTAGACTAAAATATTGAATTACAAAAGCTAATAAAGAGGTAGGAAAAAAGTCCCACTTTGATTATCACGTTTTCAAATATCTTCACTAATTTATTTCATTGCAATGCAAAGGAAATATTGCAACCCATTTCATAGGTAAGGAAATTAAGATGTGCTGAACACATCTTTTCACAGCCCTACAACTGGTTTTCAAAAGCTTGGAGTTAAATGGATACTTTTCTCATTCCTGTTCTTTTACTCTTTTTTTGGACTAAATTACTATTTTTATTTTCTATGTAGCAGATTGGGTGATGTGGCTTTTTTCCCCTCACTGCCTTTCCCTCCTCCCAGAGTAATGCTCTATTCGTAAAGCTACATATAAGCTAGGGAAGGGAAAGAGGCAAATAGTTAAATCTTACATACCCTATTTAAGTGAACTGCACCTGCCTTTGTCAGCCAGATTTTTTTCATGATGCTCAAGTAATAAAATCTTAGTGACATGTGAATAAATAATTTCAAATTAATTCTTTGTATAGAACCTCTTAGCTCTGAAGCTGACATCTGTTATTTAAATAATAAACAGAAAATCTACAGTCTGCTTTGGTTTCAGAAACTGTTTTATGTGAAATAATGTACTAGTTTGTTTAGAACCTTTTATCTTCCAAGTTCTCCAGTTGTTTCCAGATTAATACCAAAAAATAACTAAGATCCTCAATCAGCATCTGGTCTCATGGAGCATTTTTTTCCTCAAGCAAAATATTTAGCTAAGATTGGATTGGTACTGACAGGGCACATTCAGCTTTTCTTTTTTTTCCTCTTTGTGCAGGAGCTGGAGTGTGCATTGCCAGGCACCTCAGAATGGCAGGGGAAAGCTGGATCCTCAGCTAATAACTATGCACAGAACGTGGCTTTGAAATGCCAGGAAGCAGTTGTGAGATTCCAACCAAGGTAAGACTTGGGATAACACAGCACATTTCACTTCTGATTAACTGTAGGAAAGGCTAATTATTTTGCTGTCTTCTGCATAAAATATTCAGACTCCTGGCTCTTGTTGGCAGTGTATTCTATATTTATACATCTAGGACTCTTTGGAGAAAGCAAAAGGGATAAAGATAAGAATGCAAATTTCATCATTCTTTAAACCCCTTATATCTGAAGCAGAAAGAACATCCTTGGTTTAGAAACCTCAGCTCCTCTGGGCCAAGTTTCAAAAATACTTCTCCACTTCTTTTCTTTTACCCCCAGTGCTGAATTGCCTCTCTTTCTCTGAGCTGCATTCTCTGAGAAATAGGAAAGGGAACCTTCACACCTGATTATAGCAAGGGTATCCATTTATGTACAGTTTAGACTCTGGGTGCTGTGGCAGCTGTACCTGTTCTGGAGCTGGAAGGGCACTGTGTGTTCAGGCCTGGCATTAACCAAGTCGTGATGGCAGGTAACTCAGCTGGTGATGAAATAACTCAGCTCTATTACTACTTTCATCCATCATGGCCATGCAAAAGGCTAAAAATGGGGTTTCAAATCACCCAACTGACCAGTGAAGGTGTGTCCTGGGGATAAGATTTAGTCCTTACTAAATCTGGAGGCACTGCTTTACACATTTCCCATGTTCGGGTGCTGGTTTGGCTCTGCTTTTCTGTGCACAGGGTTCTTGTCAGGTGAGCCAGGTCTCTGCTCTTTGTCTTGATGTGCACAATAGCCTTGGTGCTCTGTGGCAGAGTCTCTGGCTCCCTATGGAGGGTCCTAGCAGCAGCAGTCCATCCCAGCAATGCTTAGTGGCTCAGGGCACAGCTGGTTGACAGCTAGAGCTCACTGGCTCAAGGTTTGTTTACAGCCAGGAGCAGGACAGCAGTGACAGCTGCCATCCAATGGCACTTTGGTGCTTTATGTGACAGACTGGTTGCCTTCTCCACAGCTTTTAGGAAGCAACATTGTAAAAGACCTTATTTTGTGCACTCAAAGGAAGGGTTAGCAGAATGAAAAAGCATTTAATTAGCTTGGACAAGGAAGTGCTTTTGCCCTCCAATGCCTGTTAAGTGCAATTGAAACGCTGCATCTCAGGAAGTGTTTCTAATTAGGAAGCCTGCCTTCTCTTTTTCTGTCATTCCTTATGCAAGGAAAGAATCCCATGGACTTCTTGTAAAGAGGAGCTTACTGAGTGTGCTATCAGACAGTCAGACCTACCCAGTGGCTCTGCTGGGGGGATGTTTGTGTATGGGTAGGTAATAGAATAGCTGGTTAATTTTAAAAGGAATGTGATGAAAGACACACGGACTTTAGAGATAGGAACCAGACTGAAGTGTGCATGAATAAAAAACAACTGCAGCAAAGTTCCCCTGTCCACTTCAACAATTTGGCCTTTTTAGTCTGCCTGGTATTAAATAATTTTCCAATGTGCTGTTTATTCTTGTTTAACATCACGGTAGCTCCTTAGAAAGCCTCCTATCCGCAAGGGCTAAATCTGTTAAATAATGGTCCTGGATTTATCATTCAAAGTGCTGTGAAAACACAGTGATTAAATCTCAATTCTGGCCATGTTTCAGTTTGATTACATTATGAAAAAAAAAAAAAGCTGGTGACTTTAATGTCAAATAAGGAAATTTAAACATAAACAAGTGTTAACATGTGGAATCTGGCCTCACATACTCAATGCACACTTGATTTATTTTAACTGTCCTTGAAACGACACTCTCACCACCCAGCTATGGCAGGGCACTTCCACTTGCCTGTGCCAGAGTTCCCAGTTTCAGTTTGAGGATTGCTGTGTCTGGTGATGCCTCCTGAGGGCCACCACCAGCTGCCCCCTCCCTGTGCTGTCAGGCAGGGCACAGCAGCTGAGAGCCCATGTCTCAGCTCACACGGGTCTCTGGCTGCTGCACCAGGCTCACAGCCCTGACTCAAGCACCAGGCTGTGAGTGAAAACTGTGTGTGTGTGAAACTGCTGCCAGGGGATGATGTCTTGCCTTGTTTTGTGCCTTCTCTGCTGTGGGACATGCAAAGGTTAAGCATTCAGTGTTGGCAGCAGGCAGCAATAGTAGATAGATTTGGACAGAACATATTTGCCAGCACCACAAAACCCAAATTTCCCTGTCTTCCACTGGTTTTGCTGGGCTGCTGGTAAAATTAGCAATGCTTTGGGACACTACACCTGCCTAGTGTCCCTAAGTCAGACAAAAATCTCTCTGGTCTTCAGGAGGAGAGGAGAGGGACACACTGCTGCAGGGGTGTCCCTATACACCTGTCTCCCATATCAGATGTGTAGGGAGAGGGCAGGAGAAGTAGTATTTATTTCTGTCTCAAATAAAGGATCAAAGTTAATTGTTTCTAGTGCATCCTGTTTTTACTTCTGCAGGGGGCTATAGCTCTGCCACGAGTCTCATTGGGATTAAATGTCTAAATAGCTCTGAACTCTATAGAGTTAAGAAATCTGTTCTGGTGAGTGTGAGGCAGCTAAAAGTCAGATCATTTAAACTTGTCTAAATGTGGATTAAAGACTGGTGAAATACAAACAACTTTTCAGTGCAGTTCCCATTAAGCAGAAAAATCTAAGTTTAGGATATTCTAACAAGAGATGCTCATAAACAAATGTGTGACAGAGAAGAACAAACCAGGCCATGTAAGAGCAATAATCCACAGAATTATGACTTAGAATTGTGTATTGTTTCTTTGAGGGGGTACCTTCATTTTATGGTAACCACTGAAACAATAACGGAAAAGTTTTGTGAGATTTGAGGGAAATGGAAAAGTAGACTTGAAGAGATTTGCAGCCAGAAGAATAAGGGAATAGTGTCTTGTTTTTGGTTAAGCAGTACCTGACCTGTGAAGCAAGGATTTCAATCTCAAGAGGTGTTTATCATGTATGATTTATGAACATTAGCATCAGTTTAGTAGATGAAATGCCATCTGTATGGAAGGAAACCTTTACACTTTTTTCCCAGAATGTGAATTTCTAATATTATTGCCAGTGATTACACTGAATACTGCTCTGGTCATTGTGTGTAGCTGGGTTTGGATATGAGTGCAATATAATCTGTACCTTGATAGAAGGTTATAAGCTGATCCTGGGAACAAATAAAGGAATTGCCTTTTTTTTTAACAGAGACTAGAAAAGCCAGCATGGAACAATACACATGATTACAAACAGCTGCTCCTTTCACTTGCCCTCTCAAAGGCAATCAGCAAAACCAGAGTGGGCTGCAGGCTGTGTGCAGTTACCTGAGCAGAGCCTGGTGCTTTTGTCAGATGCCTGCTACAGAGAGAGGAGGCTGAAACAAAGCTCTCCGTGGCAGGGGGAAGGTCAATGCTTCAGCGAAGGCTGCATGTCAAGTCAGTGTGGAATTCAGAACTACAGTTTGGGGTGAAGATTTCTGCCAAAGAAAAATTCCTGAAAGTTCCCCCCCTTTCACCATTCCCCAGATAAATTGGGAACGAAGTGTTTTAATTTAACAGGACTTAGCAGGTCCCAGGACTGGTCCTTACTCTGCGATTCTATAACTCTATTTTTGGAGGAGGCTGTAGGGTGGAGGTTGCTGTCAGACCTATGATTGTTCTGCAGGAGAAGTGGAAATTCTGGATCTTGGGGTCAGCCAGAGCCTCCCGAGGTTTCTGTGCTTCTCTGAGGGGAGGCCAAGATCTAGCAAGGCAAGTGTATTTTGAGAGTGCAGTTCAGGTGGGAACTCTTGTGGTTTCCAGGCTTTCTGCTGAACAGCTACAACTCAGAGATAAGTGGGAGGCAGCAGGGAAGCTGCAGAAGTGCTGATGTCCCTGTGCAGACCTGCATGGCTGAGGCAGAGCATGAGAGGCTGCATTTCTTCACCTGCACAGGCAGCCAGGTGAGCAGGGAGAAAGTTGGGAAATGGCTGACTGGTCCCTAAGAACAGTTTCTTTGGAGATGTTGGTATTAAAGTATTGGTGTTTATGGTTTCAGTGATACTTCTTGTACCAAGGCATGGAAAAGTGTCTGAGCAAGCTTTTGATTTGCATTGTGATTAAAGAAAAGAAAAGCAAAAGGTAGGATGGGGAGAGGATAGAGGAGGAAGATAAGAACAGCTCTTGCTGCAGCCCCAGTAAGGACAATGCCTGCTGAGTATGAAGCTGCTGGTAGTAAGAATAACAAGTGCTGGCTGGGTTACATAAGGGCTGGGACTAATGAGACAGGCACTGCTACCCTGGCTTTCTGTCTGAGTTGCTATTCTAGCACTCAGGGACTTCCCAGGGAGTGCCCTTGGGCCCTTCAAGGTGGATTTTTCTTTCATTGCAGGTTTGCACTTTATGTTCACCCCAAAGTCTGTTGCAGTTCTGCATTGCTTTCTAAGGAGTCATAAGCGTGCTTTTGAAGAATCCACCTGCAGCCCCATGTTGAGGTGTTTGGATTTCATAATGTTTTTTTGCCATCTGGGAAGGTTCCAGAAATGAGCCTTCTGTTTTCCAGGTGCTGAGATATGCTGGTTGTGTGTTCTGCCATCCTGTGAACTCATCTGCTGTAGCTCTGGACAGGCTGGGTCAGTCCCCTGACAGGGAACTGAGACTTCCATTCATGAGCTGTTATCTTTCTAGGTCACCCTCATGGTGGGAAGGGTGGAACTGGCTCCTGGATTACACACAGGGGAGGAGTATCAGGCCAGGATAGACTGAAGGTGACTCTGGAAAAGGAATTTCATCCCACAGAATACTGGGAGGTTGATGGGCAGGACTTACCCTGGCATCACCAATGCCAAGGCACCGTGCACCTGGGGCATTGTGGTGCATAAACACATAAATAGCCTGGGGATGGGGTTTGTGTGATCAGAGTTGGACTGGAGTAAGATTTGCAAGTTATAAAATGTAATACTCTTCTCTGAGTTTCACAGAAGAAATGTGGTGGGGATCTGCTAGGTTATCTTCAAACATTTTCCCCAGCTTTTAAAATTATGTGGTTTTATTTGAATTTTATGCAGGTTTAAAAGTGATGTTGTGCATAATTCAAAAATTCACATGTCCTGGTCTGTTTTTTAAACAGCACAGGGCTCATGCAAATTTATCTCCCACCTGAAGTCTGGTAGGAGCTCTGCTATGATAATTAGAGTTTAGATTTGTTGTTGTTGTTGTTGTTGTTATATCCACAAGCCTCAAATGTGCATGTTACTTGTAACATCTTTGCCATCTCTGTCATGGAGAAAAGGATAATTTTGCCAAAGCCAGAGTCTATAAAGGAGGGTGAGAGACGTGTATTTGAGTAGTAGCCACAGAGAAAATTTAATTTTCATTATTTTACAGGATGTAAATTATACAAAATAAGGGTGCCTGCAATTATTCAAAATTTCAGCTAAGGCCTGAAATAATTTTAATGTACTCAGCACAGATGGAAAATCAGGGCTTGTTCCTGCTGCTTTTGAAGTTAATGGATATTTTGTGATTGACTTTTAATGAGAGTAGGATCCAAACTGTTGTTATTAAATTGTAAGCCCTGTGTTGCCTGGTGACAATCAGAAAACCTGCATTTGCCTAGCAGAGTAATTAATCTTGGTGAAAATGAAAAAGCACACCCCAAAACTCTCTGTGTAGAGTAAGATCAGCTCAGCACCCATGAAACTGAAAATGTAAATGCTCATCACACAAAAATAATTCACCCTAATGATTTCAGTATCTCCAGAATCCAAAGAATGCATAAATAAGAGCATCTTACTCTAGCATTTCTAGTGTAAAAGCAACAGTAAAATGAAAGATTAAAGGCATCCTACAATAGCTGGAAAGAACATCAACCTGAATGAGAGAGGTGGTAACCTTCATGGCTGCTGTAAACCTTTTACCTTTTACTGTCCAGAGTGCAAGACTCGTGAGTGATACAGCTGTAAATTATGTAATATAGCCTTTACTGTTTGTTTTTTAGGTTTATTTTTTTTTGGTCTCTGTTTTATTAAGGAGAGTTCCCATTTGCTCTGTTATGCACCCTGTAAGGAGTCATCCAAATGAATACCAGGAGTGTACAAATTCGACATGTGTTGTTTTAATCCTTTCCTTGATGTCTAGCTCTACTTCAATGCAATAAATCACCTTAAATATTTTTTCTGCATTAATGAATTAGTTCTTCAGCTGTTTGTAGCCTTGCAGCTGCCTCCTTACATGCTATTAAATCAAACTAGAAATATTTCACTCTTTCCTATTAAATTTGTCCTTTTGCTGTTCTCATGACTCATTTCTGTTCCTATGGGAATTGCACATCTTGGATCCTGTTGGGAGCCAAGTCGTTCACCCTGGTGTAGCTATCTAATGTGTCTGGTTAGGTAAGAGAAGTGGCATAGCCATAATTTCAGTTTTTAAATGCCTCACAAATCCAGGAAGAACTACAGCAAACACCCCTGCATCTCTTTGTTCTGGTTTTGAGGTCTCTAGAGGCTTTCACAGCTATTTCTTTTTGCTGGGATGACTCTGAGCTTAGAAAAATATGAATTATTTCATGCAAAAGAATCTGGGTATTGTGTTGGGTTTGATCACATCTCTGAGGGACTCTCCATGGGCCAGCAGATATCACCACATTTTCATCACTGGCAACTCTCATTCTCTGAGACAGCTGCAGTTTTCTTGCTTCCCCTGAGTCGAGAGTCAGCTTGTGGTACACCCATGTCAGGCTCTGAAACCACGTGTGAAAAACCTCAGCTTGTTTTCAGGATGAACAGAGTGGTGGTGGGAAGCTGTTGGGGCTGCTTGCTCAATCTGTGGGAAGCTGTTTTCAGACTTCAGTTTCATTGCTTGGTGTAGTGAATGAGTAGCTGACCCTGACGCTGGGAGCTGTGTGGGACACAGGTCCTCAGTGGGCACAGTCAGGGAGAAGAGACTTGCCCTTCACTAGTCCAGGGCCTCCCTTTCCTCTTCCCACTTGGAGAAGCAGCAGTACACTGAGAGAAAACCAAAGGTATGGACATCTCTGATGGCAGCAAAGTGGCACTCACTAGAAAATATGGACATCTCTCTTAAAGGATTTCTAAGCACCTGGGGCCTTTCTGAAATTTGCAAAAGCAGAAAGATGAAGATTGAAGATTGAAATGCCATCAAATTTAAACATGGAAAGATTTATTCTTTATGGCTGTGATATGGGAAAACTCTTGTTCCTGATTTAAAGCATGTGGGACAAATTGTGTTTAGATTCAAACATATGTTTAAGCTTTTTCTTGGCTTTAACCCTGTTAGCTCACCAAGACACACCATACATCTGTAGAACTTTTTTACATAACAGAGTGAGCCCAGATATTAATGTCATAGTTTCCAGGACTTCATTAACAGTTTAAATTCAATATTTAGGATTCCACTAAAATCACTGTTGTTTTGAATGAGTTTAAAAAGAGAGATGTTACTTTCATAGAAATGCTATTTTTAAAATAAAACAACTTAAAATTATTCTGTAATTTTTAAACTATATACTCACATGATGAAAAGGTTGAGATATTTGCAGCACAGATATGCAATCTATTGAACGATCTTTTAAATTTTGTTTTGTAGAATAGATCAGAACACAAGCATTTCACCAAAAGAAGCAACTGATCAATTAAACAACTTAAATGCGGTAAGTGTAACCAAAAGATGAAATACTATGTAATAAATTTTGAATAGATGTTTTGTTTTTTTGTTAATTTTAAGATCTTGGGATAATGTAATTGCTTAATAATCCTAGGTTACATTTTCAATGAATCATTGTACTTTGGAGAAAATCTTAAAAGTGTGATATGAGACTGCTAAAATAATTTAAAAGCTAGAAGCAAGAGATTTTAAAATTTTTAAGCCAACTTTACGCTCAGAAAAGAATCAAACACTCAATATTGACTGAGTGAAGTGACATCTTTCAAGAATGTTTGCTTTTTTCCTTGTATTACAGCTCAAAATGGTTCATCTGTTAAATATGTTTTCTTTAAAAATAAGGAGTTCTCAAGCTTGCTATATCCTGCATAAATAAACTATCAACAGTGCAATGGAGTCTAAAAGGTGCTCTGGTTGTAAGTTGGAAGGAGGGGAGAGCTGAAGAAGGGAAGCAAGGAAAGCCAAATAACACTAGTAACACTTGAAACAAGCTGCTTTCGTGGGAATTATGCCAGCAGCACAGTGTGAGTGAAGCACAAAAAGCTGTTTGTGTGATCATGTCGAACAATGGATGAGCCGGGGCGAAGTCCTCACGGTCAGCAATATCCTGGGAGGGGCAGGAGAGCAAAGCCAAGCTTTGCAGTTATGCAAAGAGAGAAACCCTATAAAGCATCTCCCCACGCCTGGGGACTCTGCACCCAGCACAGTCTACTCACACTGCAAGGACAGTGGAGGACATGGGACTTGCACAGGGAGAAGTTGGGTTTTTTGTGTAGGTCAAGACAGCACAAGAGAGGCAGTGGGAGAAGAGAGCTGGGTGAAGAGAAGCCCATTCCTGAAAAACGCTAGAAAAGAAAGCTTTGTTTTCCATAATGAGCCAGAGAACATCTATGTCTATTAATAAATGCCTTACTTCCATTAGGGGAAGACAAAGATGTATCCTTTTAAGGGAATTCAGACCTAATCTTCTCCTTGCAGTGAATTGTTTCTTCTGCATTTTGTGTCACTTGTGCAGCTCACCGGAGGAAATCTCAATGCTGACAAGCAGGGCGCATTCAGTGACCAATACAAGGGAGTACACTCAGCCTCTGTCGAGCCACCTCAGGCCCTGGGAGAAATCATCAAGTTATTGTTTCTTTTGAGAAACCCCAATGCAAATATTCACTGAAGCTTCCGCTTGAAGGGTTCAATTTAAAATCCTTGCAAAGGATTCCTTACAGGCTAAGAAAAAAGATTGTAATAAATCAATCAGTGTAAAATATAAAAAACAGTGATTAGATTAGAAATTAACAAATTGTTAATAACCAACAAGGGATGAGCAAGGGTTATAACCTGGTGGTTTCTTTTGCAAAATCTTAGATTTTTTTGTGTCTCAGGTCTATTGCTAACCTGTGACATAAGAAAATAAAATTCTCTTTCTGGAGTAGACAAAATGGTGTCTCTCCTCACTGTTCACCCATGACATCATGCAGACCCAGGGCATACCTTGTTCTGTCTTATTGTTGCTTGTTTGTTCCCCATAAAGGAAGTTCTGAATTGAAAATGTCATATGCCTCAAGGCACAAATATTGCCTTAATGGATACTGCAGAGATTTATTCATGTTCACATAAAATGTACCTACCTTATTTTAACCTGAACTCTCAAATTGAAAAGCTGTTCTGGTGTGACATATAAAAGCATTTGTTTCCTTAGAGTAAAAAATGGAACAGGTTGAAATTTGCTCAGTTTCTTTCCAGTACGAATCACTTCAAAGGCTATTAAATGCTGAAAGCTCGGATTATTCTCCTCCTCTGCCCCAGCCGATTTAACAAATCCAGTAAATCCATCAATAAATTGGATATAATAGAATAGCTGCCTTCCTGTCTGGGAGGCACAGGAGCAGGCCCAAGGGCAGGGTGCAGGCATCCTTTTCATTCAGGAACACTGTGTGTGGGTCAGGGTGATATCAGTTTATGCAGAAAGCACCAAGCCTGGGCTTTGCTCCTCATCCCTGCTCTCAGCCTCCTGACTGAGTCTGGGCAGAGCTCATGGCTGGGGCACACCTGGGTCCTTTTCCTTTCCCTCAGTTCTTAAATTTATCAAACCTTTGGATGTCCACAAGAATGAAACAAAAGATGCTGATAATAGTAATGCTTTCAGGGAAAGAAATTCTTTCTAAGGGCAAGGGCTCTCATTTGTCACATTGTCTCCTGTTAGGCTATGGCCTCCTGGACATGCTGATCCTGTTGGGCATGGCCCCGTGCCATGTCAGGGTACTGCCTCTGGGTGCCACAGCATTTTGGTGATGAACTGGGAGAATTTGTTCTTTCCGTGTCCCACTCTCCAGAGGGATTTAACAGTGTGTGGCATTCATCTCTAGATGTAAGACATTATCTGTTATCTCAGTAATTCCTTGCCCTAAGGACTCCCCTCTTCATTTTCAATAATCACTGGTTGGAAGGAGTGATGGTCAGTGGGTCCAGGCTTAGCTGTTTGTAGGGAAGGCATCTCTACTACAGGCTGAGCTTCCTCTGGGAGTGGCAGACAGTTCCTTTTGTACTGTGCTTTCTCCAGCAGAAAGGCTATGACACTTCAGAGATGGTGTTTTCTTAAAATATTATCAAAAATAACAAATGGGTAAGAAGGACCACACTGTTTCTTTTCCTGTCTTTCTCCAGCTTCCTATAAATATCTTCATTTTACCATTATTTATACTGATGTACAATCCTTTTTTTCCAGTGGAATTGGCTTAGCTCAAGATTGGCTTAGCACCAAATCTGAAGAATTTGAACTGACAGCTGATATAGAATGCCATCGCTTAAATTATTTCATTACTGGATTTCCATGTAGGGGTTTTCTTAAATTGATGATGGTGCCCACCATGGCCTAACTTTTCCCTCTGTGTGTTTCAGCTGTTTGCACTGGCTTCTAACATGTTTAGCAACTTTCTTTGACCAGCCATGAGCAAAGGTGGCCCAGGCAAGCCCCGGGGACAGGTCTGGCCATGGCAGAGTTGGGAGCAGCATGTGCACGGGCTGATTCTCTCCCAGAGCAGATGTGCTGGCCTCTGTGCTTGGCCTTTGCTCTAAGCTGTGTCTCCTGCCACGTTTCCTGTAAATTTGTGGTGTCTTTTCCTGGATAGTGCAGTGTGGCAGTGCCATAACACTGCTGTGGTTTAGGAGTAAAATGGGGTTGGTGGTACACTCCAGATTCATCATCTCCCTGGTAACATCAAGACAATCAAAGCTACTTAGTGTTTTTCTCAAATCCCTGTCAAGGGCACACTCATGAAAATAGGTAAGGTATTTCTAGTATTATTATTTTTATATGATTTCTATTTTTAAGTGTTTTGGCAGTGGCTAGAAATTTGCCATTCACCTACCTTCCCCAGATGAGTGAAAAATATCATTTAGAGCAACCGAATATAAACCAGCTAGTGAATTACAGCACTGCAGAAGTACAATGTTTAACAATGTAGTCTGTGATAATACTTTTACACTGAACTTCCCATAAATATTAATGTGTCACAAGGAATAGTGATGCAAAGTGAATGTATTTTCTTGAAATGGGATTTTTCTTTTCAGATGCTTGAAGTAACACTCCATGAAGGTTAAGTCCTTTTGTCAGACATTCACTTATGTTTTCCTTATTGGCACATTCTTATGGTTTGTCATCTGTGCTCTCTCTAGTTTTCATCAGCTGTTCTCCTGGTAAGGTCCAGGCTGGGATCAGAGTCTTCACTCGTTTGTAACTGGTAGTCATCTTTTGTTAGATGACATTAATGACTGTAAAATTCAACCTGTCTGTGATAATTCCACAGCCATTTCGTTTGGGTTTACTTGGGATGAGAGACAATGGGAAATGAGGGCTTCCCAAAACAGTGCCATATGTATGATGCAAGTCAGCACCCTTCCTTGAGAAGAAAACGCACTGCCACCTGAAAGCTTTTAGGGGCAAGAAGGTTTCCTTAATTTTCCTGAATTCTAGGAAAGGAATGAAAGGATAAAGGCAGAAAGTCTTCCCCACTCTTCTCAAACAACCTAGTTCCTTTTTTTTTTCTTTTTTAATCTGAAGTTATCTTTGGGTTTACAAAATAATTGGGCTTACAACAAAAATAATGCAAAAATTTATTAAACTACTCATTATGTAGGTGATATATTGCCACACATAGGAAATCAGGCCAATAAATCAATTATTTTTTTATTAAATTGATTCATTCCAATCAATAAATTGGTTTCAGGTATTTGACAGAGTGGGGAAAGCAGTTTTTAGGGTATAAATTTGAGGATTTTTTTCTTTGCAACTCAGATTATTTTCTTCAGAAACTGCCCTTCATAAATATGTATCACTTGAGCAACTTAATGTTATACATACATTCTGTATGTGCCAGCTGTGTGGTTATTAAGACTGCCTTGTGTGGTTTCGTTTTATATTTTAAGCTATATTTCCCTTGAGCTGGGGGAGCTGCACGCGTGGGGTGTGGGGAGTGATTCATTTTGCCCAGTCAGATGGTGATTAGGGCTTCCACAGCATTTCCATCACAGCGAGATGCTGGTGTGCAGCTCGGTACTGCATGCAGCATTAAAAATTCAAATCAGAGCTGGACCACGCATGGCACAGAGGCTGGATGTGATGTGGCAGATAACTGTCCCTGTCACTGATTCTAGTGCAATGATGTGACAATGATGTGTTGATTTTACCTTTGCAGCGGATCACAAAGGATCCCCTGCCGTGTAGAACCGGCAGCAGCCCACATGAGAGCCATGTCTACATAATGAAGTATCTCTAAAACAGCCAATTAAAAAAACCTCTCTCCCAAGAATTCCATGAGTGAGCGTGTTCTCAATAACTCTTTGTTCACTGCTGTGTATTGCACTCACAGGCTGGAGAGGGAGATTTGATTTCTTATGAATGGTAAATGGGGAGGGACATAATGTCATCAGATCGTGATGTCAGCCCAATGAATGAAATACTTCCTTAATGTATTGCTTCAAGCCCAAGAAGAGGGACACCATCTCAGTGTGGCTTCCTAGAATAAATCGTCTTTTGCTGACAAAGTCATCTTCCCCACGTGCCATGAATAATCCATGTAAATTGGGACTTAAATAACCAGGAGTCAAGAACCTGGTGGAGCAGTGCACGTTTGTTCTCTCCACGTCCTCCCGGAGCTGGCAGTGGAACACCCTTTGCAGGCGCTGCCGATGGGCTCCGGGAGTTGAGGAGCAATTGCTGATCCCTGTTGTTCTCTACCCAGACCAATGTTTTGCTTTTGTCTGCAGAATTCTTTGTTGAAGCTGCAAGCCCTGGAAACTGATCTGTGCTCTGCGTTTCTGCCAGCCCAGGAGGAAACTCCCCAGCTGCCGGCACCCAAGGACACAGCCCCTGCTCCAGCCCAAGGCAGTGTGCAAGCTGATGGGGCCAGTTGTGGAGGTAAGCGAACGTGCCATGGTGTGTTCTCATTTGCAATTATAAAAAAGCCTTGTGACTTGCACTTTAAAATCAGGCTTGCAGCCCTCTGGGAAACAGTGCAGAGCTAATGCAAAGCACCATTTCCTCCTGCAAACGCTGAGTAACGTAAAAAGGGGTGACACCTGTCAAAAGAACGGAAATTAATGGCTGTAACCCTCTGGTTTTCTGAGAGGCAATATTCTTTTTCAGAGAGGTTTTAAGAATCTCAGTTCTTTTACTTTTAGTTTTAATCTGTTATTTTTCCCCAAGTAAATTTAGTCTCTTTACTTCCTATGTCTGTATTGTGTGAAATCACCTGCCATATCATGTAATTCTATTTTTGTCGTTCTTTTTGTCAGAGCAATATCACTTCATTTCTCCTATTATTGATTTTAATTTAATGCATCAGCAGAGAGATAGCGAAGGTGAGTTTTACAGCATGTGGATTTTAATCATTCATGATCCTGTATTATTACCCAGCTGGGCAAACTGTGGAGTGTTATCTCTCTTCCCTCAATAGGGAAATAAATAGCCCTAAGGCTCAGCACTGTTTTTGTGAATTCATGGCTTGTAGTCACAGGGCTGGCAGACTCATGGTGCTCAATAGAGGAGGAGTCACTGCTTGTGAAAAATAGGTCAAAAGCAGTATGACTAATCCATCTTACAGATGAGTGACACGAATACACAAATACCAAAGTCGTGCACCATCCATGGTTCAAATTAAGGCAGGTAGGTCAGTAATTCCTTTGCAACTGATGTTTCATATCAGAAAAAAATCTGGGTTCAGAACTTATTTTAGGAGCTGCTTTCTCAGCATTTTCAGCAAGAAATAACGTTATTTACAAAAACAAATCACAAATGATACTGTTCTGCTTCAAAAACTCCTAAGTTTGAGGTTGGCATTGGAAAAATCAAGGAGCAATGTGTGTAGAAATCCAATTATTATAAAGATGAAGGATTCTAAAAATGCTAGATATCCTGGGTTTTATTTTAAAAAGAGGATGCTTTAGTCCAGCCAGGCAAATACCTTAATAGCTCTTGGATATGGGTATGAAGCCTGGACTCGGGCTAACCTTGGCAGGGATCTGAAGCAGAGACAGGTCTCATTTGTTTGCTGCAGAGGAAAAGATATTCTGCAGCTCACCCAAAATCTGCACTGACTCCTTTCCTTTGTGGCAGGGTGGAGTTTTCCTCCTTTCCCAGTAGTTTGCTGCATTATTTTGCTCTGGTGGTTTCATAGTTCATTGTTAGGATGGTTCCTAATTGTTCCCCTTAATTATTTTTTGCTGTTTTGATTAGATTTTCTTTTTATTTGAGCTGGTAGTGACCGCTGCTTCCAATCCCCTCTACTCCCATTTCCCCTCTGCAGCCACATGGGGAAATGTTGCATGATGTAGCATTTCTCTTGCACAGTTTCAGAGCATGCTCTGCCACTCCAGCAGCCCAAACTCGTGCTTTAGATAGAGCTTATCTATTTAATGGGTTTTAATGTGCCCTCATTCCTGTTAACATCTGCTTTGTGGTTTGTGGCATTTTTAGTAACTTGCCATTTTGCACAGACAGGGCTGGTCCTAATTCTGTCTCTTAAATTACTGCTGAAATCTTCTGATGTGTTGAGCTGTCACGTGGGACTATTGGCTATTTGAACTCCACCTTGGCTGTAAATCCAGAGATTTGTACCAGGCTGGGAAGAGAGTTTCTAGAGGATGTGCCATGCATGTTCCATCTTTAGTTATCAGCCTTTCTTTAGTGGAAAATAAACATGATCCTTTCATTCACATCCCAGTCAACAAATTTTAGAAAAGTGTACATCATATGTATGGAGAATGAATATACATCAGTCTAGTAAGATGACAGGGTGCTCCAGGATGCAAATTTTAAGGGGATGAACAGTAATTTATCTCTGAGCAAAGTCAGCAATTTCCAGTTTTCTTTTGAATATGTGAAAGCTGAATTAGCGTTGCCAAAGTGAGACTAAAGAATTATGAGGGGTACCTAAGTTAGTTTTTTAAAGGGGTAATTATAGGAAAGTAGGGTGTAATTTCTGTAACTTTTGGATATGAAATTACATCAAATATGTGCATGCAGCAGTGGGCAGCTGAACCTAACTACAGAAAATTCTAAATGACTTTTAAATTAAAAATCCTGTAGAGATATTCACAGATGCCTCTAGTGTTTAGGACTGAACACACTACATCTCAATATTATTTTTCTATACAAGAGATTTCTGTCTATTATTGTTTTACTTTAAGAATATCACAGGCATAAATACAGGCTTGTACCGTGGGACTTGTCATATGAAGTCCACTTGCTGAATCATGCTGCAGATTATCAGACACTAGAATTTGGCTTTAATTCCTGTGGTGTTCTCCTGTCTGTGCTAAGGTGCATGGAGTAGATGGGATGGAATAGATGCTAAGGGGCAACTCACTGACTTGGGTAGAGGTGGCTTTAATTCCCAGTTTTGGCAAAAATAGAGGCTAAAATTAGACGAGATACATAAAGACAGGTAGAAGTTTGGTCAATTCATGGGCTACTCTTAAGATAATATTTAGTGTCTTGTTTAGGATCTACACAGAACTGGAATCAGGATGATGGCCTTAAGTGTTAATTACAAATGGGGTTGGTTAGAACTTGTCATCACCCTGAGATATCCCACTATTTTAGTAGTTGTGCTACTGAAATGAGTCAGTCTGAATTATTTGCTGACTACTTCTGATCATTTGGTAGTAATTTAATGCACTTCTAGTAGAGTTAGAACTAAACCCTTGCGTGGGCCATAGCAAAGTTGCACCAGTGTTCAAGCCTTGCAGACCTTGCTATCAGAAGGCCAAGGAAATGAAAGTGCCCTGGCCTTTAGGAAATACTCCCAAATTATAAATAATGCAGGTTGTCTCCCTTTATTTATTTATTCCTTGTAATAACAGAACATGAAAAACTGTGCAACTATTCTTAGTCAACCTATTTCACAGTGATTATGTGTTTCTTGATGTTCAGAGATGGTGAAATTAAAGCAAGGGAAGCCAGGTTCTTCAGAAAAGCAATAACCCAGCAACAACAACAGATCAAAACCCAACCAAAGGTATTAATTCTTAGAAATCTTGCAGGGTAAGGAAAGAGTACTTTCCAAAAAGAGAGAACACTTCTGTTTGCAGAACACCAATTATTCCAGCCATTGTCACTGTCTGTTGCCAGTGTCTGTGATTTCCCAGGACTTGTCAGTGCTCTAGCCCTGCTTCTCCCAGGTGCCTTCCTGGGGTCTCTCTGTGGGAGGATTTGAATCTCATAAAAGGTTTAGGAGATTTGGGTGTTGCTCTAGTGTATCTTGGAGAGCTGAATTTGACCTACAGAGTGTGAAGTACTTAGAGGAAGGTTGCAAGGTTAGAATTAATAATCAACTACATTGTCATCTTGTGAAAATGCTTAACATAATTATAATTGATGATGCTGGTAAGAGTAGATGAGCTTATAAATACAAGTCACGTGTAACTTTTGCTTGACAGACTAATCTGTGATTCTACAATATACAATAGGATTTTTTTGTTGTCTGTAAAGCAAAAGCAGTTTGGATAGTGCCCAATAAAATTTTATTTAAACCATTTTAACTACTATTTTTTAGAGAAATATGGGGACTTTTTTGAAGGGTGCCATTCAGAGCTGGTTTTTCACCACTGTCACAGTGCAGCAATAGGGATTTGCAGTTTTGGTATTTGCTGGGAAGAGGGTAAATAGAATGTATTGCAAAAGTTCCATTCAAATCCTGAAAAAGATACTCAGCATGGGAATGTGATGTCCCATGTGCAAAGCAGAAAATCAAAAGTGAAGGTAAAAGAATTTACCTAAACGTGCTAGTTCTTCTGTGAGTAAACCCATGTATAGTTGTTTTTCTGCACAGTTTTGGACTTCCATTGAATAAAAAGATTCTGTGAAATGTATTAGAATGCATGACATATGGCAAATATAATTCTGATTAGAATTGACACACATGCTGCCTAGAAATGCAAAATGATAGATATTAATTAAAAGGCTGTATATATGAATGGGATTAGAAAAAAAAAGAAAATAGTGTATCTGGTTTAAAATACAGTGTACTGTGGAAGCTGCTGTAGAGGAACCTGGGTCAGAGCACAAACTTTGCTTTAGCAAAGCAAGAGAGAAAAATTTCGGGCAAGTACTTTTATGAGATTATGGAGTTTCTTCCTAGAAAGTATAATCTGCATTAAATCAAATAATCTGATAGCAAAAATATCAATTAGGTTAGATCATCCTCATCCATTTCAACTACTGAGGGTGAGGAAGAAGATTAGATGAATACTCCCTTCAATGTACTCAGGTAGAGTACAGTGAAGATGAACCTCTGGTGCTCCCTTAGTAGGCCCTGTAATGTGCCATTATTTTTTATGCTACCCATAAACAGATCCAGTGTGATGAGGTTCATCAATTCCTACTTTTTCTAGCTTGACCATCACTATAAAACAAATGTTACCTTTTAAAGCACCTCTGGTGAGGTTTGCATTTACAGTCCAGGACACTGTTAACACACTACCACAAGCAAGACTCCTCCAAGGAGCAGCAACTGCCCACGACCTTGAGCAGATAAATTGAACGTTCTTGGTGGTGGTTGCTATTTTCATATCTTATGTTCTTTGAGCCAAGGGTATGTGACTGTTACCGAATAAAATCCCAAAGGATGCTGCAAGCAGCCCTGGAGGTTCTTAGCACCAAGACATTTTATATTATATTTTTGACCTTCCTTTCTCTTCACCGAGGGAGTAAATGATAAACCACAAAATTAAACTTATTGTGGACACTCATCATCTTCTTCAGGCATGTGGCTTTCAAAAGCAAAGAAATCAATGAAAATACAAGAAACACTTCTATTCTGGGAAACTCTCCATCTTTACTTCATAGTTTATAAATACAGCCATCCACCTCCTCCTGTGGAACTCAAAAAGGATTTATGTGAAGCCAGTGACAGTACTTCTATCTTCTCATCCTCAGTGCTGTGTCCACCCTGCATGTTACACTTTGCTGATCTGTTTGCTGCTCACTTTGAATACTTATGCTTGGAATACTTCTGTAAGGACAAATTTTTATTGACCTAGGTAGCTCAACCCCATGTGAGTGATGCACAGTCCACACTGATTTATACTTTCTTTCTAGAGCCTGTGCCAGCCCACAAGGACTGGCAGAATGACATGGAGAGCAGCCCACAGGAACATCACTCCCTAGGGACCAGCCGACTGCTGTATCACATCACAGATGGAGACAATCCTCTCTTGTCACCACGCTGCTCTATCTTTAGCCAGAGCCAGAGATTTAATCTAGACACAGAGTCTGCCCCTTCTCCACCAAGTGCTCAACCTTTCATGATGTAAGGAAATCTATTTTAATTCTTACGTATTTTTAAGCCTTTTTCTGCAATTCACAGCCTTTGACTCTTCATGGGTTTTTTTCAGTTGTTGCTATGTCATAAAAAGCAAATTTTTGTATTGTGGCATATTTTGACATGGATAATTTGCAACACCAGAAATAGGAACCAGTGTTTCCTCAGTCATAACAGTGTACAATATTTTTTGAAGTCTTTGTTAATTATAGTTAGCACAAACAGTTTTAAATGTTAGTAATTAGAGTGATGAGTGAACACAAGATAGAGATGGCTATCTAGGTATAATACTAAAAATTCAGCTGTAATTGAACTGTAGCTATGAGTCACTGATGAGGGGTGACAATGACATAAAGAATACGAACAGTGCATGTATGTGATTTCCAGAAACCAAGCTGTGAGTTTCAGATAGAAGTCAAACTTTCTTAAAAGCTTATATACAGAGCTTTACTTCAGCTGCATATTGACTTCAGCTCTATTGACTTGCAACTGTAAATAATCAGAAACTAAACTGTCTTCAAAATGATAATGTTTATTTCCAGTAATGAAAAACTCCCTGAGCTTACTTTTACAAATCACTGTCACCACAGTCTCCTGTTATACTTGGAAGATTTGTGAATAAAGGTGTGGGTGTTAAATGTAAATACTGGATCAGGCTCTTGCCTACTAGATTAATTTTTTTGAAATATATTCAGAAATCCCACAATTAATTAAAAAAAGAAGAAAGAATGAAAGACAGATGGTGAACCCATTAGAATACCCTAGGGGTACCTTCAAGCAAAAGCAGTTATTTTATGCTTACTTTGCCAAACTAAGCTGTCTATAGCCAGTGAAAGAATAGAATAGCCATGAATTCTGAAATGCTAAGTGTTAAGTGTGCCTGAAAACAAGGCATGGTCCATTATATCCAGCTCTTAGATCCCACAACTCCTCTTTCGGCTTTTGCAGGCCAAGAAGTTCTTCCAGGTGTAGCTGTGAAGACTGTAAAGAACCACAGACAGTAACACAACTTACCAAGCATCTTCAGAGCCTCAAGAGAAAAATTAGGAAGTATGAAGAAAAGTTTGAGCAAGAAAAAAAATACCTGGTAAGACAATAATTGAAAAGGTAAATACTCGAAGAGGGAGGCAAGGATCCCAGTGTATTTAAACTTATTCACAACAATGTGAGATAGGGTCTTTCTGGTTAAATGACATAGGAAAAACTTCAATGAATACCTTTTCAGCATCTTTCAGTGTATGCAGTAGTTCTGAGACTCTACATTTCCTTTAGATTACCTTTGTTGCAAAATATCCATCTTTGAGAAGTGTGAATCAGTGAAACATGGCTGACAGGCCTGTGAAACAAAATGGTGCAAAAGGTGAAAAGCTGCTTATTCACTTTGTAGGAGACATTTGCCTGGTACCTTTTTCTGCTGTGCAGATTCCTTCATTCAGGAAGAGTCCTATAAACCTCCAAAGCCTGGGGCTCAGTAGAGACTGATGGCAAAAATCAGAGAAATAAACCTTGTGGGGGTTGTTTGAGGTCAGTGGTGAGTGCTGTGCTGGGAATTGTGCAGTATAAGAATATCAAAACATGCCTGATGCTAAGGAGGCGTACAATATGAAACAGGGAAGTTTGTGACATTTTCTGACTATTAAAATTAAGCAAATGATATATTACCTTTTGATCCCATTAATGGCCAAAAACTTTGTTTGGCTCTGTGGTCATTATATCCTCCTAGGAGCACAATTTCATACTTAAACAACCCTCACACTATGGCCAGAAAAGAAATTATTTCAGAAGATTAATTTTGCAAAACTGTTTTGCAATTTTAAATATTTGAGTTCTGAAGATTCAGTGTAAATTCATTTTAATTTGCAGAAAAATTCTAAATGCAAAATAACTCCTGATCTACAAAGCCTTTGTTGTTTGTTTCTTTTGAACTCACTCTTGCATAGGATTTTTCATTTGATTAATTAAGCAGGTCAGTTGAGATTTTGAAAATGCTGTTTCCCAAGAGAAACCCTGCCTTAAAGCAAGAGCTCATTCCTGCAAGGGACAGAGAGCTTCAGTTACCGTCCTGGAAATCACTTAGGAACTTGACTAAAATTAGGTATTTGATCAATCCTTTTGAAGTCACTGAGGTTATTTATCCAATTAGTCAGAGAGTGAAACATTCATTGCTGTATTTTTTTAGGGATCAGAGACATAACACTCATATCCTTGTGGCACTGTGTCACAATGGGGAGAGAGAGATAAGCCATGACAAATCAATGCCATGATCAAGCCAGATGCTCTGCATGACACTGATAGAGTGCAGTTGGAACTATGGACATTTTGTAGCACCCTGGGGGTGGGGAGGGTTTTATCTGTTTGATCCTTTACCTGTCAGTTCCTTCTCTTTCTTTTCATTCTTTATGTTTTCCTTTGCATTCAGCCTTCACATGGTGACAAGACTTCCAATCCTGAAGTCCTGAAGTGGATGAATGCTCTGGCCAAAGGTCGGAAGCAGCTCAAAGGTACATAATAGCATATTGTGCCTTTTTGCTGCTGAAGCTTTTGCAGGTGGGAGTGTACCTGGAACATTTTACAGTCAGTTTTCTAACCTCACTGGTCTGCTTATTTTTCAGTTTGTGGCAATAAGTTTCCCAATGGCAAGAAAGATATTATGTGATATTACTAGCCTTGATTCCTGAAAGCAGGGATTAAAGTGAGCCAGTTCACCCTTCATTCCAAGGCTAGAAGGGGGAAGGGGAAAAAGCCATAGTCTCTCCCTCATGACTATAAACATTCATGGAAAAGGCGATGCTACTCTGAACACTTTTATGAGTGTCTAAAACACAGAT
>VZTT01009594.1:67341-98446 GCA_013400855.1 Buphagus erythrorhynchus
GGTATGAATACTAAATGATGATGATTGCTATTATTTCCCCTTGAACTCTGTGTTGCAAATCCAGGAAGGGCAAATGAGAAGAAATGGCCAATCTACATGGTTACTTTTCTGAAAATTGTATCTCTGACTCAACCATTGCTTCTCCTGTCCAGAGGGTCTAGGTTTCATAGATCAGCCTCCCCTTCACACCCCAAGTGCCTCAGTCCTGTGACAACCCTTGATTTTTATTATCCTGAATAATGGTACTGCTTTTAAGTGAAGCCAGATTCATGAGGTTCACATGGCATGTACAATTGAAATGGAAAACACTCAAATGCTTGTAGATCCTTCTTCAAGTTAGCAAGGCTTGTCTATCCTTTCTAGCTCTATGGATTTACTAAAAATTGCTGGTTTTCCCCATAAAGCTGGCCTATATCCTCAGATATAGTCCTCAGACTGTCACAGCTAAAAATTATGCTACTGTTTCTGCATGGATTTCAACAAATTTAACACAGTTGGAGATATCAGTCTCCTGCCTTGCCCAAGGTCCTTCACCAGACAGGCACATGCTTGGAACAAAATCTCGTTTTATGGGAGCTAATTCAGATTTTAATTTAATTTCCTTGTTGCTCTGTGCAGGTCCCTGGAGCTCCAGGGGCTTTGGCTTGGTGTCAAGTTAATACAGTCACAGGCTTTATCACATCCAGGCAGGCTGCTGACTGGGAAGCTTGTGTCTTCTGCTGGGGTGCTCGGCTGCTCTTCTGCAGAGGGAAGTCATTTAAGAAAGTGACTGCTTCTCCTTGCAAGGACCACTTGAGCAGCTGGGCTGGCATGGCAGGGTGGCCTCTGGAAGGGAGAGGGACAGTTTAAATTGCTCTAGGAAGCAAAAGATGTTACACATTAAAGTGAGGCAGAATTACTTTCCTACGTGCCTGTGGTATAATAATTGCATGCAGGAAATAGGAAAGTTTTGGGTTTATGCTAGTAGTGTCAGAGAAAACTGCTTTGCAAATACTTCTAATATATTTACTTGCCATGAAATTTGCCTTTCAGAGCTGAAACTCAGAATGTCAGAAGAGCAAAACTGTACCTCCACAGCACCCCAAAGAAAAGAGCACTGTGAAGGCAGTGGGACCTCCAAAGAGGCTGGCACACAGGAGGCCACAAGCATGGAACCAGCTCTCTCAGTGGAAGAAACCATGGACAGTGTGTTGAGACGACTAAAGGAGAAAAGACAACACTTCAACCTTCCTGAGACTATTAAGGTACTTAAGAAGCATGGCTGTTCCCTCAGAACTCTCTCGCCTGAGGCAGATATTGGTGTGTGGCTGGCTCAGGTGTGCCAGGGTGTGTGCATCCTCTGCCTGCTGCCACTGCAGTGCATTTTCTCTCTAGTGAGGTCAGAGCTCTAGTGCAGTTTCCAGAAGTGACTCTTCTGAGAGGAATTGCTCAGGTGCAGAGGTGCACAAAGCTTTTTCAAGCAGTGCTATGCATTTTTTTTGCTCAGAGATGCACATGTGAAACTGTTTGCCAGGCACTGCTGGAGCCTGCTGACTTGAGGCTGCGTGCCCAGAACTGCACATCCTGGTGTATTGAAGATGATGGCAGCACAAGCACCTTGAGTCCACAGAAACTGTGTGACTGAAAACATTCCTGAAGGTATTTTGAGGGTAAAGATCCCCTCTCAGCTGAGAAATGCTGAAAGCCTCTGCAGTCAGTAGCATGCACTGAGGTGACAGGGACAGCACAACTATCCAGACTGCTTTGCTCTTCTGACTTTGTACATTTGTGCTGATCCTGCCTCTTCTCTTCCGTGCTCTCAATTACTATTCTGAACGTAGGAGCAATTGTCCATGGAACACGATTGCTTGGCTGGGAAATCAGCTTTTGTTTTAAAACTAGTACATATATTAAAATGTTGCTCTGCTTTCACATTCCTGGAACAATATAGGGTTCTCTAAAACAATATGTACCACCCAAACCCCTTCTTTTCTGGGGGGCTGTTTTTTGTTGTCAGAGGATATTGCTGTTCTGATGCTATTACAGCTAAGCAAGACAATAAATTCTGCCCTTAAAGGTACCTAAAATCTAAATGTTGACAGTAACATTTAGACTTTGGCTGGTGAATGAAAAGGGGGAAGGGGTGAGAGGGTGAAGAACTTAATGTGAAACTCTGCAAGAACTAAGAAATTATTCTGGGCAGAATTCAGTAGCATAGAGTACCCAGCAGAGATAATTTTTAATTTTTGTTTTGTTTCTATTCTTAGTTCTTAAACAACTAGTTGCTATAAAAAAACCAGGACTGTGCATAACAAGGCCATGCTTCTCAGATCTTGGGCGCTGCATACATGACTGATTTTTTAATTGTTTCTTTTATATGCTACTTTTTCATAAAGAAAAATAAAATGGAAGAAGTGTTTCATAACCAGAAAACAAAAAAAGGTAACAAAACCATGCTATTCTGTACATAGCTCTAAAATCCTAACAGTGCAAACTGTAGGATATTTTTAATCATTAACTTTTTTTGTTAACGAAGTGAGATCAGATGACACCAAAACAGATGCCTGTGAGGAAATCCAGTCAAAAAAATTATTTTATAAAAGTATGTTGGNTTTAAATCTTATTAATTTTCTTTTTGTTTTATTGCAGAGATAGTTTTTAAAACACGAGTAATCTCTTAGCAAAGGTGCTTGGTAATAGTTATCAAAACTGCTGAGGAACAGAGGCTTGAGCAGGAATAACATGAAATCAAATTGATCTATTTCAAAATGATATATTTTAGTTAATGTTATGCTCCCCAAGCATAACATTAAAAAATATTGGATTTTGATTATGAGTCATCCTGGACTTTTGGGAGAGAATGGGGTGGCACTGACAATGTGAAATGAATCAAGGATGTCTGTGGTAACAGCAAAGATCAAAGGCTTCATATCAGCTACAAACAACTTCAGTGTTACTGCAGATATATTTTATGTGCAACATTTTGTTTTCTATATAACATTTAGATCCTTCACTAGAATCTGACCTAGATTAATAGTAAACTAAATAGCAGCTAAATGTTTATCTTTTTTTGGTATTTAGTTATTTTGGCCAAAGACAGCGTTTCCACGAAAGCCTGCCAAGTTCTTCCCTGAAGTGGAGAATTCACTGTGGAATACCTCTAAAGCACTGCTGAAATACAAATGAGAGCATGTGTGTCCTTAGAAAGGTGCAGAGTAAATTCCCAGTATGTCTAAAAAGCACAGACCACAATATCTGAATAGGAAACAGCAGAACGTGATTTCCAGGTTTGCCTCCTGGAAAAAAGCCTGTGAGTAAAGTTATTGAATGAGAAGGCATAGAGAAAATTGGGGCTGGCCTGTGAATGGTTCACTACCCCACAAAGGAGTGGCCACCTGCTATTATTTGTGTCACTAACTCCTTGTGTGGGGAGATAGTAATTTATGTAATAGCTCACCTTGGGTTTAGGTAAAAGGCCTTAGGAAAAAAATAAAGAATGAGAACATGAACATAGGAGTTCAAGAGATAAAAGGCAAATAAACACACTTTGAATAACATTACTCAAAAAGCTTCACCAAATCCCCCCAGAAACAAATATCCAAGAGCCAACTCCCAACTTGTAATTCAGTCTGAGTGTTGAGTGGCTGGGGCTGTGACTTCTGCCCCTGTCCCCTGGAGGAGCAGCAGCTCTGTGGTGCTCAGCTCTGGCTCACCAGCCTTTCCCAGAGAGGTAAGGTCAGAGCTGGCCTGACAGGAACTGTCACTGCTCTATGGAATTGCCATGTCACTTGTTGCCTTCCTTTATACTTTTTGTTTCTAATTTTGTGTTAAATGCTGCTTTGTAGTGAGCCAGCACACATCCCCAAGTGGCAGACTAAGGCCCTGGGAACCTGACTCTGTGCCTGCATGGAAACAAAGCACTGCCTTTGACAGGACCTGGGCAGGCCCCAGCCCAGCCCTCACTGGACTGTCTGTCCATCTGTCCCTGGAGTTGGTATTTTCTGTCTGGAAAAACAACAGCAAGCTTGATGCTCAAGCTAGTAAGGAAGATAATAGTGTACAATATTGTGTGTGCCTGTGTTCCAAGTAATGAAAACCAAACTACTACCTTCAGGTGAAGTCCCTGATGGAGGAGGTACAACTGACACTGAAGAAGGCTTTAAGTATCAGCACTTCATTATTCTTTAGCACAACATTTTATACCATTCATCTTACATGCATTACATCTGTGTGCCCCCTCTACCCTTCTGTGATTGACCAGTACACCCCAGCATTCCATGTTTCTTTGCCTTCAATACTGTCTATCTGTCCTACATAGTTGTAGCTCACTAGGGATGAGGCTGCAGCCCCGTTCCCAATCACCACAAACTGTGTGCCTACAGTCCCCTTCTTCTTTCTTTATACATCACAAATAACTTTTGCCTTGTTTGAATGTTTGCAGCCTGTCCTCCAAGGCTTTTCTTGGACTGGTTCCCTTTATGAATCTGTCTTCTCATCATTGATCCACTTCAGTTCATATTCTCCTTGACTATGAAGCAGTGTTTCTATTTAATCAGCATTGAATCTCCTGCTTCTGTATGTAGCCTACAGTCCTAAGATACTCAGGCAGTTCTGTAGTTTGTGACTACAGCTGCCTTCTCTGATTTTAAAATTAATAGCTATTTCAAACTTAGCTGAATACCAACCTGTCTTGAGATTGCTAATAAAATGAGCTAATGAAATAGGCTCAAATTCTAAGCCTGCTTGAGATTGTTTCTCTTGTGTAAAATCAATATTAATTATCACCCCATTTCTTCCTAACTACTCAGTTGCTCCAGGCTTATTAGTTTTTGAAAGAATTAACCTTGTATTAATTGTGGAACTAGCAATAAATAAACAAATTAACTGATTTATAATACTCCTGCATTCTAGTTAGCAGCTCATCTCTTAACATGAATGACAGATGATTTTAAAGTGATTAACTTATGCAGACCTTTTAGGAAAATGTGATTAGCAGTTCTGATTAATGGCTCTGCGCTGTTTTTTGCATTTGAGCATCAAAGAAAAAAGGATTTGCTCCTGTTGAAGTTAATAGCAAGGTGTTCTGATATTAGAAGAGTGTCACTTCTTCAGGATTGATATACTTTTAAAAGTAGCATCTAATTAGTAAAAGTATTTCTCCAAGTTGTCACTAAAAGCTCTCTTGCCATCAGCTTTCTGCAGAAAGGCCCCCTGTGTGTGTGTGCCCCCAGCTCCATGGTTCTTCACATTACTTCATTGCCCCACACCTCTGAACACTCGGCCCTAACTCAAGCGACTCTGCTGTGATCTGGCAGACACTGTGGGAAATGACATTCACTTCTTGTGTGCCTTGGTGTGCTGGTCCAGGTAAAAATGTGCAACTGTCAGGAGCAGGTCTTGCTGGGGAAAGGGAGGTGACAAATACCTGTTACACCGTGTGCTCCCCACAGCAGACACCTGTACAAATACTGATCATCGGCCAACACTGAAAAATCAACGTTCTTTTGGTACCATTGATTCCTACTGCAATTTTTGAACAGAAATAGGCTGTTTACCATGACAGGTTGGGTTTGCATTGTTAAGTCTTTCTGTTCTACATCCCTTACCAGTCAAGGCAAATCTATTTCTCTTTCTTGATGAATAATTAAAAAGTTGAGGAATGCCCTCTATGCATTGTTCAACTTTCTGAGTATTTTTATCTAGAATGGTGGTTGTTCTCATTTTTTATAATTGATCATACTTAATATATATGTAGTGTAATTTTTGACTCTTTTCTTGCTAAGCTAATGCCAAGTCCCCATTGACCTCAGTGCAGACAGAAATAGAGTTAATTATTAATTTTTATCAGGGAAGAAGAGATTATTAAACAGATATATACCTGTACCCTTGTCATGAAATCCTGACTCACAATCTTATAAATAACTTTTTAAAATAGGACAAAAAAGCAAATGGCTTTGGAAAAAAAATCAATCTTCAGATATATCTACTCTATTTTGAGAGTATTCATAGACAACCTGTAAATATGCCATAGAAAGATAGGTGAATTAAAAATTATCTAACTTCTTTAACCAATATTTTTGGTATATTAAATATATTTAAATGAATTTTACACAATTAACATAATTTTAGTTATTTCAAACCAATTTTCAGGTATAAATTTTATTGCCTGATACTGATGAATTTGGTTTATATGTTAGAAATTAAAGTAAAATAAAAAGTGGCTCCATATCTCTCCAAGATTGGAAAATGCAAGATTTGAGGATTAAATTGTAAGATTACATATTCACAGCAGATTTGGCTCTGCTATCATGTATGATTAGAATGCTTATCAGCTGAGGAAGGTTTTATATAGGGCATCATCTGAGATATGAAGTACAAAATTACATGACCTGTTGTATGTGTTTGCCTTTACTACACAGCAGGACTTAAACTGTTACTTAAAATCCGTTCAGTGGATTTCATTGCTGAATGTAGGTGCAAACAAAAAAATGCCACAATTGATGAGATGATGATTTGAAAATTTGTCTACACAATTGAGGAATTTCTTTTTTATATCAATGTCTGCATTATTGTGAATATCTTTTCCTGGCTAGTAGTAGTTGTGGTAAGGGAAAAGGGAACTGGCACCACTGTTTGTCCAAAAATATGTCAGCTGTTAAAATTATGATCTGATTCTGGCCTCATTTTTCTTCATCTTCTTTGGGCTTGGAATGAGAGCTGAGGGATGGAGTGAGTATGCAAGAAGGGTATGAAGAAATCATATTTCCTAAGAGGGAAAACAAAAAAGAAATTAGTGCAATGTAGAGGTGAGAGAGACTTGATTCAGAGATAGGAAAGAGAATAAAAGGGCACCTTTGTAGCATAAGGTTCAGAGAGGGTGTATCTTCTCAGGGCTGAAGCAGCTCTGTAACAGCAGCCTTGAAACACAGTGAGTGTTCTGGAGCTGATGTTTGCCCTGCTGATGTCTGGTATGGCTCAGCACTATCTTTACCCAGACTTACCTGACAAGATAAGACAGAGAGGCCACTGACCAGGTTTAAAGCAAAAAAAATTATCTCTTCCGGCTTGTTTGGCATCCCCTGGAGCTCTTATGGTTTGTAGTCAAATGGAACATGACACCTGGGAAAGAGAAGTGGCTGGGCTGGGATAGGCAAGCCCTGACATTCTGCAGTGAAGGGTGGCTCTAGAAGTGGTCCCTAAGCACTCCATCAGCCAGGTGTGTGCAGTGTCACTAGCCTGTGTTTGTCTACTGTCCCCCTTGCTCCTGCTGACCAGGCATTTGTCTGTCTGAGCAGCTCTGGACTATTGTCTGTGCCATCAGCCAGTCTGTGTCTCTTCAGACCTGCCATGTGTTCACTCATCTGAGGGGGTGCACCTGGGCATCTCTGCAGTGCTAAAAATCAGTGAAAATGCATCCAGTGAGCGCTCATAGGTGTGGGAGCTGATGAGCAGAGGCTGATGGTGGACTAGGGAGCAAATGACCCTATTTGGACAATTTATCACTGAGGAAAATGTTACTGTGGGCGTGTGGTGGCGTGGTGTGGCTGGTTGGCTGGGGAGGGGCTTGTCTTGTTTTGTTTTTTTTTATTCTTTGTGGAATTTGCTTTTTTTTTTCCTTAGTGCACTAAGTCAATCTAGTGCACAGCTACTTTCCCTAAGGTGTATTTTTGTATTTGTGAACATCTGTGGCTGGATCAGGCACTTAACACCTGATTTAAAATCATATTCTCTTCCAAATCAATGCTCCAAGTGCTCATGAAAGACCTAGAACAAAGCAAATGAACAGACAGTAAATCCCCATTGTGGAAGGAAGCTCTGGTGAGGAATGCACGCAGCAATCCTGCACACTGCCAGCTCCATGTGCAGGCTGCAGAGCCACGTTCTTGGTGCTCTCCATCCCACTGGGCTGATGAGTGGCTTGTCCCAGGCAGGCTCTGGCATTCCTGCTGCTGTCATCACAGCTAAGGAAGTGAGCTGGCAATGCAAGGCACAGCAGCAGCACATCTGAACTACTGCTCTAGCAGCAGCCTCAGAGAGAGAATAGTTTACCCTCTGCCTGGGCAGTGTGGCTCAAGAAAGTGAGGAAACCATATTGGGTTCTCTATTAGAAAATAGATCATCATTTTCCTTTTTAGAAATTGCATCGATTAAATTACAGTTCCCATGGAATATCTGTTGAAGCAAAATACACATTTGCTCATACTCTTCTAATACCTTTCTCAGCTTTACAGGAGAAAATGAGAATCTTTTAAATTTAGTTTTTAGTTTTTGAGAGCTAAGTTTTTTTATTATTTCTCTTTAGGCAACTAAGCAAGAAAAGAGTCTCATGAAACCTCTTTATGACAGATACAGAATTATCAAGAAACTTCTGGCCGCTCCATCTTTAATCACAACAATTGTAAGTTGGAAAGATCCATTGTCAAGGAAACATACAAAATGCTGTGTTTGATTTGTACCTCTATGTCTATTTAACAACAATAGAACTACTGATACCCAAAAAACCTGCTCATTGGTTAATACAGGGTGTTCATACTTCAAATAGAGCAAATGCTCTGTAAAATTCAATTTCTATGCATGGCAGAGGTTCCAATGTATAGCAACAATTTCTGAGGCAAGAACTTTAGTGGGCTGGGTAAGACATAGAAGGCTGGCATTAGTTTTCCATTGTGACAAAGATCTGCAACATGGAAGAAAACCTCTCTCTCCATGACGGACTGCTGTCACAATATCTAACTTCTATATCTTATCAACAATGCTATCAATCGTAGCATATATATGCAATTTGTAGTATTTTAATAATATACTGGTGCAATGGAACAGAACTGATCTCACAGTGAGTGAAGGCAGTGGAATCTGGCTACTTGGAAGTTAATTAGCATGTTTACCAAAAATACCAATCTGATTGTAATTGGGGCTAGGTCAATTTTAAAAATTATTATTGCCTTTTTGATGACAGTGTAACTTTACATTTCTTTGAAAAATTGCAGTGCAAAGCTTTGCACACTGGCACATAGGTATTTCACTGAAAAATGTCACTGAAATTTCCCCTAAGTGTTACTTGTTAGGTGCTTTGCCCTATGGAGTTCTTATGTTTAAGCCTTAGTTTCAATAGCTCAGCCTTTTTCTGAGGATGGAGGAATGTGAGCACCAATATCAGTTTATTTTAGTTGTTAACAGTAGTAGCTATAAAACTGTGGAATCTCTTCATCCAACTCTTTTTACAGTCAAAACATCTGTGTATAATATACACACAGGAGGTGTATGTAAGAGGAGTAAAAGTTCCAGTCAGACTGCACTGCTTACATAAATACAGAACGTTAGTTAAATCTCTGCTGTATGTAAGTGCTTTTGGGCAGACAGAAATAAATTGCTGGCTGGAGATACTTGGGAGCAGGGCCAACTTGTGTCCTTTTTACTCCTGGTAGGCAATACACAGTAACCCAGTTACCCCAGGAGTTCTTTCATGAACAACCTCAGGTAGAGCTGGTAAAGCTTTCAGTATGTGTAATGTTTCAATGAATACATCCAGGCAGTCAGATCCCAATTCTTCATGTTGTCAGCCTATTACTGTAAGCATTGTAATTTAAACAATTAATTTGATAATGTTTTGCATTTCCCAAGCAGGAAGAGGAAGACTCAGATGAAGACCATTCTCAAAGCAGCCATGAGTTATCGTCTGGTCCAATGACTTGCTTCCCTGTCGAAGAGCATCTGTGTTACTCACAGGAGGAGAGTGAGCCTGCACATATTTCACCCCTGGATGAAAAGAAAGTTTACAGGCAAACAGCCTTGTCTATGTCCAATTTACATGAGGCAACAATGTAAGTTCTCTCTTTTTTCCCCCCTGAATGTTTTAAAGCATTTATTGTAGACTTTTTAAGTGAAATACGAGCCTGTAAGAGAAATATGAGCCATACCTGTTGCATAGGTATATTCTATACCAAAGGAGAGATTCAGTGCTTTCACAGTATCACAGTATAACTAGGTTGGAAGAGACCTCCAAGATCATCAAGACCAACCCACACCCTAACACCTGAACTAAACCATGGCACCAGTGCCACATCCAGTCTTTTTTAAAATACATCCAGGGATGGTGACTCCACCACCTCCCCAGGCAAAACATTCCAACACTTTATTATTCTTTCCATAAAAAATTTCTTCCTAATATCCAACCTGTATCTCCCCTGATGCAACTTGAGACTGTGTACTCTGGTTCTGTCAGTTGCTACCTGGAGAAAGACACCAACCCCACCTGACTACAACCACCTTTTATGAAGTTGCAGAGAGTGATAAGTTCACCCCTGAGTGTCTTTTTCTCCAAGCTAAACAACCCCAGCTCCCTCAGCCATTCCTCATAGGGCTTGTGTTCCAAGCCCCTTTCTTATGGGAGAGAGGAGGCAGAGGAGATTCATTGTTTGGGCAGCATATTGGTGGTTTGAGCTGTTTATACAAACAACTTTGTGCCAGATTTTTGTCTCCAGGAAGAGAAAGGTAACCTGTTGAAGACAGTGCCTTCCAGGAACAGACATATTCTCATACCTTAGGGGATGGTATCTTTCTTTTGTGTTTTGATTGGAGGTCTTAGATGCATAAATGAAGCTAACTAGAATCAAACACTATAAAGATCAAATAAAAATTACTTAGATTTCTATGTAACTCAACTAGGTGCACAATAGTTTGCTCATAAGTACTGGGAAGATATTTCTGGCATTTTGTCATTATGCAAAAAAAAACCCAAACCAACAAACTACCAAGAACAAATGTCATAACAGAATTCTCTCTGCTTAAAACCCTTATTCTCCAAATACTAGCTAAAACATGGCTGCCAAAAATGATGCTTCTGGGTACCACTAACATTTTCACTGCATCACAGTAAAGATTGGGAACAGCTACAAATAGGAGCAGGATTTGGATGTTGACTTTAATTCATTTACAATATTTCCTCCTGTGAGATACTGAGCCCTGTCAACTCAATTAATTCCACAGGGAATTAAGGCCAGTAGCAAGGCTCAGTCCTGAATGCTTTGACCAGAGTCTCTGCCTTCCCTTTATGAGCTGGAATACCAGTAAAAGGGAAGGAGTACAGCCGTGTATGGAGTGTGATGGAATGTCTGAGGGCTCTGGCCAGTGCCTGCCAAGGGCCCAGAGCAGAAGCTCTCTGCAACTCAAATCCAGGGCTTTTACAACCCTCCCAAGCTCAAGGGGGTTTCAAGCTCTTGTCTCTGTTTCACAGGCCTGTTCTACTTGAACATCTCAGAGAAACAAGAGCTGACAAGAAGAGACTTCGCAAGGCTCTTCGAGAGTTTGAGGAGCAGTTCTACAAACAGACAGGAAGGTAACTCAGCAGCTCAGCAGAGCCCTCTCCTTGGCCCCTTTGGGTCCTGGGCAGGGATGTTTTTCTCTGTGAAGGTGAACTCTGGGGTGAAAAGGCCAAAGGGGCTGCACCTAAGGGCTGGAAAATACACTGGAGATGTCTGGTCTTTGGAGATGTCCATCCATCTCTCTGCTTAGTTCCTTCAAAATGTAGTCTTCCATGAGGAAAGCCAGGATTTGGGGATCTTGCAGGACATGCCTGCAATGGATATAAACCCCACCTTAGCACAGGATATTCCCTGAGCTGAAGGGAGGCTGCTAAAAATCTCTTTCTGAAGATGTCAGTCTGCAGGGAATAGACTTGGAAGTTGGGCCATTTTTAAACAGCCAGATTTTAAAGCCAGAAGCCACTGTTCTTTTAACCCAGAATTAAATACTGGCCATTTTTCACTCTGTTTTTCCTCCTCTTCATTAAGCAAACCTTCTTGTTGAAGTCCGTGTTGTGTATGGGCACTGGCAAAAGTGGTGACTGGTAACAGTTTTCAAAGCACTATTATGACTTCTCTGCATATTTGAGAATCAAGTAATTATGCTTCCATAGCTGTCAAGAATGTTGTATAGTATATGAAAATTCAGTATTTTAAATATAATTTATTTCTGTATAATAGAGCTTTGTGGTTTTGTCAAATTATCTTTAGTCATTTACAGTTAGTAAAAATACTCCAATCCTCATCAGCTGTTGCAGAATTAATTTTTAAGACTGTTTCTCTTCTCACTCATAAAAAGTGATGGTGCTTTTATTTGCTTTTCATAGGAGTCCTCAGAAAGAAGATCGGGTGCCAATGGCTGAGGAATACTCTGAATACAAGCACACAAAAGCTAAAATCAGGCTCCTGGAGGTTCTCATCAGTAAGCATGATATTTCCAAAACGATTTGAAGTGAATGCAATGCTGTGATATTGTACTCTAGGGAAAAAATAAAAGAAAAAAAATCCAAGCAAACAAACAAGTAATGAAAAAGGGAAAGTAATTTTACAGGTCTTGGTCTGCTGCATGACTATTTGACACACTGAGATTTTTGATGCACTTTACCAATTGTAATAACTGTGATGAGAGTGGACAGCAATATGCAAGAATATTAAGCACGGGTGAGTGGACTATAGTATATATTTTTCCTTTTGGAAAAGCCTTGAAGTGCACTGTGAGAATGTTAAGAAATTAAAAGGACACTGAAGTAATGTAGATTCTCAGTTTGACATGCTCTAAAAGTGTGAGGAAATGTTCTGCAGGTTTTTAGTACATCTTAGTACATGCTAATGTGCCACACGTTTGTTTCCAGAAATAACATGTGTTATAACTGATTAGTAATGTTGGCTATTAAGGTGTTGATTTACTAGATTAAAAGAAATGAATTAACGTGAGTGAAGGAAAAGCTCAGAACATACTTTAGCTGTCAAGGCAGAGTTGCCATCCAATTCCAGTGGTTTCAAAGAAAGTGCATAGGAAGAAGCAGTGCTAGGGCTGGGAGAAGAGCAGTGATGCTGCTTATGCAAGAAAAGTCCAGAACATGACTGTGAAATGGAACTAGTGGTGTTATAGAAATAAGAGAAAATGCTTGGCAAAATGTAATAGCTGCAGGTTGCTGAGAAAAGATGGAACAAATGTACTGGCTGCTGTCCTTTTCATTAGTTCACAGGACCTGGCTCACAGAATTTAAAAGTCAGTAAATAGGTCAACTACACGCTAATTTTGATTTCTCTATTAACCTTTGCACTTTGGTTTGCCTGATGCTATAACATTTGCTTCTCTAACTACCAAAGCTCGTTTAGACGCATGCACTTTGTAAAATGTTGAAGTACTTCTTGTGTTATAAACTGCCACATATGTATAAAAGCAGGACTAGATTATTGCATTATGCTAAGATATTTTGGATAGATAAAGTACATGGTATATAAGTGAGTGCCACAGTTATCTGATGAAGACTGCTAGACTTCTTGTTTACTGAAAATAAGGTTATGAAAAATTATTTTTCCCTTGGAATTATGCATCTTTCTTAACTTTCAGAGCACCACACTTTGTAATATTAAGGAGAATTGTCATTGTTTGTGATAGGCTATTGGTGTGAAAAGTGTACTAGTAATAGAAGGATTATCAGCAGGTTTTGTACTAGAAATGAAAAGCAGGGATTCTGGGAAATTCCTAGCCCAGACAGAAAGGAGAGAAGAATTACTTAAAGAAAAAAAAAAAAAGTTACTGGAACCAGTTGAATCACGTTTAGTGTTTGGCTTTACCGTGTCATTTTGTATTGACCACATAGTATAAACAACCTGTTTTCTATCTTGGTAAGAAGATTTTGATTATATAAAGCCTATTACGTACCAACCATGTTTGTATTTATCTAGTATGTAATGGCATGATTTGGAAGATGTACATATCTTCAAATATGGAGGAAAAAATGAACACTGAAAAAGGAACTTTTTATTTTGCAGCCACTTGTTGTTTCAGTGTACTGATTTAATAATTTATAACTTAACTTTTATGAATCAGATCAAATTTAGAAATAGTCTTCATAAATCTGTTTTAATTAAAGTCATCTAGATCAACAGGAACAGATACAGAGCTATTTGAAGTTTACAAACTACATCTTTGATAAGGGAAAATGATTTAATGACATGTATACAATTGATATTAAAATGTAATCTATATATTCTATATGATTGTATAATATTTTATACAACAGTACAAATAAAATATTTTTCTATTATATTTATTATGTCGAGACACAGTTTCTGTTTTCAGTTAGCTAATATAAATAACATAAATAACACCATCAAACAACACGTTGGAAGTGCTGACATTTCTAGGCTCTGAAATTCAAATCATGCTGCAATTACAACCTTTCATGCTGTTCAGTTATCCCAGTACTTGTTCAGTAGTTAAAATGAATGCATATTTAAACACCATTTATAAGCAGTTATTTTTATTTTGCTAAAGCAGTTTATATAGGATTTTGTTATGTTTGGCAAGAAACAGAAAACAATTTTTGCAGCATCTAGGTATAAACTGTTGCCAGAAAGAAATCCAGGACTTCTAATCATTTAAAGCATCAGGGGAACAGAAGGGAAAAAGAGAGAGAAGAAATCCTAAGGTGGCTACTGGAGATTTTGAAGACTGGTAGTTGCTTTTGGTGACAGCGGCATGTGCATGCTTCTGACAGAATTGTCTGACTATGGAAATGGGCAACAGAGGTTTGAAGGCTCCTAAGGAATGAGGGAAGTTTTAACGTCCAACACTGATATTGCAGGTCTTGCAGCTGGGATCTTTCTTTGCATTTGCAGTAGACAAGCTCATTAGTTGGTGACCAGTAATCTCTGCAACTGTGCCAAGGGAGAGATCCACAGGATCAGTGTAAATTACTTCCAAAATAACATCCTGGGCATGATGGTACACCATGACCCCATCTTCTTCATCACAGGTCAGAAATTTGTTATCTTTTATATTTAGCTGGGGAAGGCGCTGCTTACAGAACTCATCTCCTGGTGACCCCACAGGGGCGATCACGAGGATGACGTAGTGGTAGGCTGTGTACATGCAGTAGAAGTCTCCAAAGTACAAGTTAGTATTTGGGTTGAAGAGTTTTTCAGCTGCAATCTCATACCTGTATCTTCCATAGGGTGAATCTTGGGGTGGCTTCCCAGTGTTAAACTCAGTGTTGCAGCTAAAGAAGATGCCTTCCAGCTTTCCACTGATCGGAGAGCCATGGCTGCCACTGTTATCCTTAACAGAGGGCTGCATAGCATTCCCATGATGCTCTCTACAAATGAAGGACTGATATTGTTTATTTTGTACACATGGTAAAGAAAAAGTGTAAAGTTAGGACAGCCTGCTGTTTCGAAACAGGACTGAAGGGACACAAAGGAAAACTATTAAATTGAAAGCTGGGGTTAGAGTCATGGTCTTAGGGCATCAGATGGGAAGAGCTAGAATAATTCCTGCTCAAGGGGAAAATCTGCTTTTCCAGACTGCCTTCTCTGTCAGCTGTCTTGGCATCATAGCAGGCAGAGAAAAGCACAAACAAGAAAGCCCCCAAACCACAAATATCTTTAATTAGCTGATTTGTTCTGACTTACACTACATTTCTAACAATAAACACATGTTGAATATTGCAAGTCAGTCTCCATATGCTGAATATACTGTTTGTTAATATGTATTTTTAGCACAGGAACTATATAGTTCATGTAGAAAACTGCCAGTGAAAGTTATTTCTGAAGGATGCTTTTCAGAGAGGTTATAGGAAAGAATATACTGTCTGCCAGTATTTTTTGTCCCCAAATGATCATTTCAAGTCTAATTGGTCTACTGCTGACTTCAATCAGTGCAGAGGTGGGCACAGAGAATTAGGCAATTTGGTTAGTTTCCACTATGGTTGGTATCCAGATTCTGCAGTCACTAGTCCTAAGGGGGGGAAAAAAAGACTAACTTTTTTTTTTCTAGGTTTTTTTTTTTACTGAGCTCAATTTCATTCCAGTGAAAAGAAATGTACGATGAACAAGTGAATTTTTATAACCCAAATCCCAAATTGCACTCAGCAGCACTAGGCTGCTAATTTCAGGAGAACACTCTCCCTCTAACCCTCTTTAGCACCTGAGATATTTATGTATAGCAGGGCATTCCCCAGTATGGAAGCTCTAGAAGTGCTCCAGTGGCAGCTTTGGCTCCCTCTGCACCTGCAACCACATGATACCTGAAAGGGAATCATCCCCTTTTGTAAATCCTGCAAAACACCATATTTGCTAGGCACCTTTAGAACAATGTCTTTATACTCACTGACATGACAGACTAAAAATTCATGAGGCTGTGGGGCTGGAGATTCTTATGATTCTTATATTCCCCTCTTGCTTTGCTTTTACTTTTTTTTCCCTTTTTTTTCCCTCTTTCCTTCTTTTAGGAGAGGGGAAACTAGCCAGGAAAGACTGTTCTCTTTCTGCTTTTAACTTGCAACAGGTCCATGTAAAATGGTGCTGTGTGGGAGAAGGTTTTGCTTGGTTAAAGTGGGAGGTAGCAGTCAAAGCAAACAAACTCAGTGTATACATTACAAAACTGCTCTAACAAAACAATTCGGTAATAACTCCAGCTGTGATTATTTTTTTCCATTATTTGTAATCTCCTCAGCAGCATATCTTTGTTTTACTCTGAGATACAGTTTTCTGAGCCTTTCAAATGCTACCTACTTATTGTCTCAAGCCCTATTCATAAGACATTGGTTGGAGTGGGGGGTAGAATTAGTATTTTATGACTGAAGAGATTACTAGGGAGGAAAAAAGAAAAGAAATAATAAAAGGTTGAATGAGCTTAAATAACCACCTGAAATCTCTGCAACCTGAAAAGTCAGGCTGCATTCTGAGAAAGTAGGTTTCATTTCTGTGGCAAGATACTGACATCCAGTGGCCAATTAGGCTAATTATAGGTCGCCCTCTTGGGAGATCTGAGCTGCTTTGTGGTGCTCCCAGCCCAGGTAAGCTGCAGTGACACAAACACCCCTTCTGAGCTGTCACCTCAAACCCTCTATTTAGGGGCTGCTGCTTTAGCACTGGGAGCAGTTGCCTGTATACCAATGCTACCAGAGCTTTTCCAGGCTGTGTGATGACACCAGAGGCCATTGGCAGGCATGGGATGAAAAGGAATTTTCCCTAACAGGAAGCATGTGGTTAGGGATTTTAACAGAATAAACAGATGGGTGAACTGGGGAAGGATTAGCTCTTGTGACTGTATTAATCTCTTTCTGATAAAAAGAGATGACCATCAGCCAGTTCTGGTATTTTAGCTTCCCACTGGCCTGGTAAAACACAGCTTTTTGTCTCCAGCTCACTAAAAGAGGGAAAACAAACTCATCTCTATTGGTGTCAAACCATGAAAGAACTTAACAGGAAGAAGGGGAACAGATAGAGTGCAATCAGTTAGAGTCACACTTGGCAGAACAAGGCCAAGTCCATAGCTATAAATGCACCTCAGTGGCAATTTTCAACACTAATGAACACAAAGGCAGATGCACTGTGGTTACATAGCTGAAAACAAAGCAACATGAGGATCAGAATGGTACAGGCATTTCCCTTCTGTGGTATTCAGCCCAGGATGGCAGCAGTGGTTTATGAGGGCCTCAGCCTCAAAAACTGCAATTTATTCTCTATCTCCACTGAGTTTTGCAGCTTTGTCCCTTTGTGCAATAAAATAATCCTTCCAAAACACAGAAGGGGAAGAGCAAGCCCATGCTCTGTGATATCCAATACATTCTTGGAATAAATCAGTTACCCATGACTACACAGCAGGAATGTTTCCAAATGTGATGGAGTCTGTTTTTTGAAGCTAGATTGCCTTGAGTTGTTTTAAAAACTTTCCATTCTAGGCAGGTACCAGTGTGACACTCCCATTAAACTGAAGTTATGCAGCCCAGCAGGAGTCCCATCTCCCGATGAATATTAAAGAAGCACAGCAAGTGCTGCAGCCTTCCAACACACTGCTTACCTCTCATCCACGTAACATCCTTCTAGCAGCAGAAGGTTGCCCTGTGTGGCTGCTCCTGCTCACACAGCAATAAGCTTTGACTCCTTCTATCAAAAAGTCTGCTTTTCTCTTATACTCATGCTTCCAATTGTGTGCAGAGGGCACACTGGGTCTCCAACAGAACAGGAACCAGCTATCCTGTTTTTTCATTCCAACTGAAGCACGGTGTTTTAACACTGTCTAAACATAATGCCCTATCCCTCCCCATATGGTCTATAAATTAACATTCAGATTGCAGAGTCTGCATTTGGGCATGGAAATGGGATGGTTGTACATGGAGAGCAAATATTTGAGATGGAACTCTTGCATGCAGGCAAACACCTATGCACGCTGTTGTACACTCCTACTCTCAGTCACCTCACTCTTAATTTCTCATTACAATGGAAATATTTGGCTACTAAACTCTCCATTATGATTACAGACACTTTAATCAGGCTGGAGGCCCTATGAGTACCTCAGTTTCTGCTTCAAAACATGGACTGTTATTGCCTAATGGAAGTGCTGAGTTAAGCAAGGTGAAAGAATTGAGCTGTATTTTCTTCTTTGCCTTCCTCTGAATGGGCTATAAAGCATACACACATTCTGCTCTAGCTTTAGCACAGCTGCCTCTATTTACTTATTTTCATTACTCCTTCAATTTGCCAAAGGACTTTGTATATGTTTAGTTTCTTACCTGACATAATCAAAGTATTCTTTGTGCTGATTCCGATAAAAAACAGACAGTTTAAGCATACGGCCTGCAATCACTTCAGCTTTTTCCAATAGCTGTGTTAGGTGAACTTTTGAATAATCTGGAAAGGAAAGACAAATTGCTAGTACACGAGGCAGGAAAAACTACAAGACTCTCCAAAAGCCACAGACATATGCGGACTGAAAACTAGGAATAGAATCTTGGTAATATACATCACATCATGCCCCATTTTTCAACAGTGGCAACAAGCAAATCAACTGGCAGGAGCAGGCATTTGTGATTCTTCCTACTCCTTCCTCACAAAGACCCTGCAAGCCTACAGCAACTTTCAGCTCAGGATTTCCTATGTTAGAGCTGGTTTCCCTGCATTTGGGACTGCAGCACAGTTTAGGACTGCCCTCTCCGGGTCATATCAGTTGACGAACTGTTTGCTACAATATAACTGGTTGTGAGCCAACAACCAATGACTAACAAGTACTAACAAGGCTTGCTTAGGACCCAGCTTAAATGGTTTCCCAACCAACATGGGATTCATATTGAGCTTGCCTCATCCACAGCTTTCACACAGGCATGCAAAGTGACAGCATGTCATGTACATCCAAGGGAAGCCTTATTAATAAAAGACAGGCCAAAGTGACCCTTGAGATGGGGTGTTGATGGTGCTGAGGCTTTGCAGCATGCAGAGAAAGCAGAGCAGCAGAATGTCTTAAACTCTCAGGGACCTGCCATTCTACTTTTTCCCCACAGATGCTGGTAGCCAGTCACAGGCACCTTGTGGTTCTTTCCTAGCCTGGGACAAGCAGTGGTGCCAGGCACAGTACTTTGGGACAGCTAAGCTATTGCACAAGAAAAGGCCAGTCCAGCTGCCTCTGCTTAACATGCCAAACTTCGGCACATATAAAGCCTGAATTTTGAATTCCAGTTTCCAGGGGTGACTATTTAAGGCTACCAGCACAGTTGGCACTGGCAGGTGACCAGCTCAGTCTGGCAGTCGAGGCAGCATTAATTGACTCCAGCCTGTGGAACAAGATCCCTCAGCAGTGTTACCTGCGGTGCAAAACTCGATGATTTCACTCCACTCTGAAACGACGTAATCGCCATCGACCTGCTTTGAGGCCGTCTGCACTGCGACCGTGTACTCTGTCCTGGGGCTCAGGAACCAGTGCCCACGCACTGTCATGGGCAGAGGAACAGCCTTGGCCACCAGCTTGGTGGGTACATCCTGACAGAAACAAAAGCACCGAATGACACACAAGTCAGCAGTGAAACCAAACCAATCTGCCTCCCTTTCCTTCACTACTTTTGCAGTGTAGTCCCCAACCACTGGCTCTACTCTGCAAACTCAAGTTATTTCCCACAGTTTGTTGGTGCACCAAAGTGAGCAGTGGCAGAGGACAGTGGTGTAAGGTCTGTTCTATTTATTTGTTCAATTAATTACTTGTTCCAAGTGATTGTATATTATTATATATAGCCCAGATAGATAATTTAGACTAGGCCCATTTGTGCTTACGTATGCAAACAAAGACATGCTACTGAGAACAAAGGGGTCTTAATTTAAGAGCTTCTTGTGTATCACTATTTTCTTTCAGCCAATGTAATAAAAAAAAATTCCTCCTGCTGTCATTCAGTCCAGGTACACTGCTGCTGCTACCTTCCAAACTAAATTTCAACGGAGAAAATTAAACACATTGCAGAGTAACTACGGATGGTTCACATCTTTCAAAATACCTTTCTGTACAGAAATGGCCAGAAGAAGCCAAAGAGCTTGTGCCTATCTCTGAGCCTCTTGATTTCCCCTCCACTGCCCCTTCAGATCCTCTGTTTTGCTTTTCCAGGCCCAGGGTGCAACCAAGAAAAATAGCTGCTTGTTGTAGTTGAAATACTTGATTTCTACAGTACCAAAGACTTTGGTACAGACCACCAAGGGACAGAAAAAATTGAAGAATGGGAAAGTTTATGCTAGAATTGTGGGGGAAGGACTCACAATGGAGTTGAATGATTCTCTGTAGTGTACCTGAAGAGCTGTGATAGAGTGAGAGATATTTATTATTGAATATTCACCAGTAATAACAGAATAGTAAGACTGAGGCCATATGAAAAGTGGGCACTTTAAATGACATCCTTAACTGTCCACCTATAAATACTAGTCCACAATCATCTTCCTATAAATACTAACATAGTAGTCCTTTAAGGAAAAAAGGAATAAAAGGGAGATATTTTCTGATCATGATCTCTAAGCAAGATATGAAAGATTTTTTTTCTTGTCTTCTGTTATGGAAAAAGATCCTTCTCCTTTTGTTTTCCTATCAACAAAAAATTATCTTCAGTTTCTGTATTAAGAAACTGTAAAATTGCCATCTTGGGATATTACAAGAATTGTAATTGAGTGATAATCTAGAGTAAAATTTTGTTGTCATAATTTCTCTATTACCAATTCTTCTTTAAATCAAACAATAGTTAAGTGAAAACTTTATCTGGAAAGGAGAGTTGTGCATGCTAAAATTAATAATACATAGAGAAAAATTACAAAGAAAAAAAAAAAGACCACCAAGTGACATTTATACTACCACCCTGAAAGGCATCCCTGACTGCTAATGCAGACAGCAGGTGCCACAGTTAACATCATTGGTCTTCCTGTCACCTCTTCTTTGGTTATGGTAAAAACAGCTTCCACCTGGCTCAGATCTCTATGCTCATGCCCTAGTGGTGACTTTTCCTCCAATGATTTTGTCAGTTTTCATGTAACATTAAAAGTCTTGTTGCCCCCAGTTATCAAAGCTTTTCCTTCCAGCTGTGTATCAGCAACCTCTTTTAACCATACCAAAAAGGAGGAAACTACAAAGAAAGAAAAAAGAAAAGGGTAAAAAGAAAGGGGCAGACCACCACATTAAACTGAGGGGTTTATGTCTTGCACAGCTAGAGAGGAGGAGCAGATGTAATGCTTCTCACAACTCTAATCTGCTGCTTTTTTCTAAGCAAACACCACTTTTTTTTTAAAGGCCACAATACAGAGGAAATGTTCAAATTTTCTCATTGAGGTTCCTCTGGGAATTCTCCGCTTCTCCCTTTCATCTCTCTTCTGCTCAGCTCTCATTCCTGGCTGAGCCACCAAAGAAGGGCAAAGCAGGTACTATGCCAGCTCAAGGAGAGCCAGGATGCTAGAGTGGCAGATGGCTGCTCCACTACCAGCACCCACCAGACAACTCTAAAGGTACCTAGATGGCAATAATTTCTAAGAACAGCTTGGAAGCTTTGAATAACTAAGGAGCAAGGTGTATGAGTCACTCTACTCTCCTTTTTGGGAAAAGAGACAGCTTTCAGTCTTCAACTTTCTCCCATTTCATGTTACCCTTCTCTTTTCCAGGTCATCTCATAGGATACATTGTGGGAACTCAGCACACCCAGATTCTAGTCCCAGTTTTGCTAAATATTTGATTCTTTTTCTTAATATATGGGAGTAATCATATTTCCATATTTTAAAAAAGTGAGGAGATAGGCAGAATGAACTGAAAGGAAGACGAAATCTTAATCAAATTCCAGTCTTTGCTTACCACTAGCAATACAAACCATTTCCTTCACAGAGATGATGACAATAGTCAAAAATTATAAAACTATATGCACCCTAAGTATGCTGAGTATACTTATATATTTACTAACAGAAACAGTACCAGCAGGAAGGATGAGTCATTCACGGATGGTCTCCCAGGTACACAAGAAAACAAACAGATCCCTTTCCTGAGGTACAGCATAGATCTATTAGGTTAAGTGTATATCCCAAGTAACTTACAGACATCTAAGGAAACTGATAACTTAATGTTAATTCTGTATAAGTTAGAAAATTAGCTGGTCCTTTGCATTATCACCTGTGAGAGAGATGGGCACCTGTAGTGTTTTACCTTACCTGTAAGGTAAGTAAGGATGAATTCTCCTGGCACAAGTGTCTTCAAGGTGCTGGATGACTCCTAGGAGTAAAACCCAATGCTCTTTTGTATACCTAGGCAGCAGGACTCACTCTTTTCTCTCTGAAAAAACTCTGCTAGGAGAAAGGGCAGTGCTATCCCTCTCCTTTATGCAAAATCTTTGTTAGGAAGGCAGCAGATGGGTGGAGACTAAAGTCAGTTCCCTGCTGTGTGAATTCAGCCTGGGGTACTGCATCTGCTGAGCTTCAGCTGGGAAACTCCTATGGCCGACCTTAGAGGGGGAAGAATGCTTATTTTGAACCACACCTGGGTTACACATTTGGAATCTGAGCACTTCAATTATCAACCAAAGTTCATTCTAGAAGGTGTGTTAAAAATTGCTTAGTACTAAAGAGGCATGAAAGCAAACACCCAAGTGGTCTGGCACAGAGTTGGAATATTCAGTCCGTGCTTTACTATTGTCCATCCTCTCTGCTCTCTGAATCTCTGTCATTCAGGCTTGGCAATAAAACCATCAAAAAATTACACAAAAAAAATCTTAACTGTGTCACTAAAAAAATTAGTAGCAAGCAATTATCAGTTAATTCCAACAAGACATCCAAAATATCAATCATTTTAATTGATAGATTTTACCATTCTCACAAGACAAATTACCTTTGTCCCTTGACTAAACAATACTGCACAGTAAAAAGAGAATTGCTGCAAAACACAAAATAAATCTTATTATCTTATTAGCTTGTCTTTATTATGCTACTTCCCCCCCCCTCCATTTTAAGTCTAATCTCATCACTATGATAAAGATTCTGAAGTGTATGTGGTGTTTGCTTTACTAGGATGGCTCTACTTTTCACAAAAATAAATGTTCCGAGTATACATCAGTTTGCACATGAATGAAAAAACATGTAGAATAATAAAATAAATGAAATTAGAAAGAATCCATCTCACTTTAGAGAGTATACTTGTTCCTGCAGTGTAAAATGGGAATTTCAATTCAAAGGCAGTCAATCCAAAATTAGTAAGAGTACGAAAAAATCAAAAGTACCTTACTTTATTTGCTATTACAATTAAAAATGATGCACAATACATACCTATTATAACATTAGGTTTAGTTGTGCTTCACATACCGGTTCCTAGCAACTGCAACATCCTGGCCAAACACGTAAAATTCTCAATTTCAAGTGATAGTAAGTGATTTCTTGTTACTCTTAATGCATATGTTACTTCCAACCAAAAAAAAACCAACCAAAAATGTCAAAAAAGAAAATTATACACCTGCCATTAACAGAAATCTTATGAAAAATAGTCTCACAATAAAAAGCCTCAGTGAAATTGGTGGGAATATTTTCTGTTTATCCCACTGTCTTAGAAACCAACAGTTATTTAGGTGTTGAGATAATTACAGCCCTTACATTTGTTTGGATGGTTATTTGTGCCTTGGCAAACCTTATCTTTTAGATAATGCCAACATTATTTTTAAATTTGAAGAATGTTCTATTGCATTCCATGTTTCTCTAGCCATCAGTATTTCAACTGTTCTGAGGTCAAAGCAAATTTTACTGGATTTGGTAAGTACAGATCCTGCAATGCCTTCAATATGTTCCTGCACCAGAGGCTTGAGGAAAGAGGCCAGATGAATATTCAGGTCACAGTGCTGAATGCTGCAAACTAAAATTGCTGGAAGCCTCCCTGAAGTGCATTAGAATTTGTGGCTCGTCTGTTGAAATGATATGTGTTGCTCTCAGGAGTCTGTCACTGAACAAGCACAGGCAGACAATACACACATTTTGTAAATAATGATAAAGAACTAGTCAGAAATAAAAATGGCAGTCTTGCACTACATTGCAGAGGTTCCAAAAGTACTTTCAAATGAAACAGAAAAGGTAATGTGCAGTTGTCTATAAAATAAATGCATTTGTGTGTACATGCACATAGGCTGGAGACAGAGAAGGTACTTTGAGAACCTTCCAAAAGGTACTCAAAGCCAAAAATTCCAAAGCCAAAAAGCCAAAATTCCATCAGATTAAGCAAAACCCACCTTTGCTGGATATCTAATTCCTGTTTCCCATGGCCTGGCTTTCAAAGGTTAACAAAAAAGAGACTCATATGTTTACAATCAAGTATTTGTGCCTTGATTTTTAAATGAAAATTACCTTGTGTTTGAATTTGTTGGAATTCTTGTTTTCTTTCTTGTTGAGATCAATGAAGTAATGAGTAATGCGATCCTTGGATTTAGAATCCATGTCCCAAGAAATCTTGAAGGAATCACACGTGATGTTACTTATTTTGATGTTGTGTGGGACTGGAAGCTCCTCCATCTCTGCAATCCCACTATCTTGTGATTTATTCCCTGCATAGAAAATAAGCACAATTCATTCAGTGAAGACCCATTTGATCACTGTTTTGTGTGCTCCAGTACAAGCACACCCCTGAACAGCCTTTCACAAAGGCTCAGAGGGAGTCCTCAGGAGTCAGTGGGGTACAGTTATGCAAGTCTGGATGTCAGTAATGGAAAGCATTGGAAAGGGATGAAATTCCTCAGGTGAATAAGCACTAATAACATGGTGCACAGAGTGGCAGGGTGCACAGAGTGGCTGGCATCACCACTGTGTGTGTTTGCAGGCTGACAGGACAAATAATCTGAAGCTATCAAGTGCTTTCTGTTAAGAATTCAGCAATGTCCACAGTTAACATAATGGCTCTATCCTTATCTGCCAGTGACATAAACACAAGCAGAAATCATATTCATCCTTAAACCATTTTTCAAGCATGAAGCACAACCAACCTCTGCAAGGTTTATAGATGGTGGATGCATATGCACATATGTATACACATATTTAAAGCAGCAACTCCTTTGAAATGAAGCAACTAACACTTTGATGAGCCACAGCAAAAGGGACACCCAAGCGAACTTCATTTTCTGATCTTTATTCTTTATGTTTTCCCAGCTGCAGTTTTCTTGGGAAGTTCTTTTCTAAGTACATATGGGAAGTGAACAAATGACCATTGACCCCAAAAAGAATCGCTGGTTCTAAATTTAGGTCTCCCCTTAGTTCCCAAGGCAACTTTATAGTTCAGCATTCCATGAACATTAGAACACTAGGTATTCTTGCACTTATATGAGACCCAAGTCATAAGTGAACAAATTAAAAAAAAAAAAAAACAGAAAGCTGAGAAAAAATACTGGGTAAAAAATGAAAAAATTCTAAATTATGTAAGAGAAGAAGTAAAGAAACAGAACAGAAAAAAAATGAAAACTGAACATAGATAAGAACAGATAGAACCAAAAGAGAAAACAAGAAGCTAATGTCTCTATAAGAAATGGAGGAAAGCTCCCAAATTCTGGCCAGATGAGGAAGATGGGAACCTCATGCAGGAAGGTGAGGCAATGCATTGTCAGAAATACAGTCACATCTAATTATAGAAAAAGATAGTATTTATACTTTCATCGTAACTGGTAAAAAATGATAAAAAAACATAACTCAGAGGTGTTTGGGCAGTAATAAAAATAAAAAATTTATTGGAAACCATTAGGAACATTTCAGCCTCTCAACATACTCCGCCAAAGAATTATTCCAGCACTTCAATGCAGGAATATTACTGTTGGCCTGATTGTTCAAAATTCTGCTCATAGATACGCGAAATTCAATCAGAGCTTGCAAAATTCATAGATCTCCAGGTAGTATTGTGAATAATGTATTTTTACTGATGACTTCAAGACCTAATCAAATTATTTTTCTATTTTTGTTTTATTTTATGCATTTACATCCAAAAGGTTGTCTATTCTTCAAAAATTCTACTGCTATTTTTTTTTTTCCAACTAATACCAAAATCAGTTAGTGCACGGTCTTGCTCAAAATACCCCCTTATTTGTGCCATACACAATGACATTTTCAACAGCTGCATTGGCTGCAACAGACTCAGAAATACCAGTCATTGCTGAAAGCTTTCTCTTCATATGAAAGACGTGGTAAGTGCTTTTCCCAACATGACATTTCAGAAAGCCAGCAGGGAGAAAATGGCACTGCTTTCTTTTGCAAGCAATTTGTATTTGAAAGATGACTGAAAGCTCTGGCAGGTACACTGAAAAGGCTCCATATGATCGGCTCTTCCAAGAGTGAGGCTCTGTGTTTAAGTAGAAGATGGAGCATGGCTGCTGAGGTTCTCAGAGCTGGAGAGCTGGACAGACTGAGACCCCTGTATAACATCCTGAACACACATGCAGCCAGGAAATCCAAGCCATAAATCCACAATACCTTAATGTGCAAATTATTTTCCTAAAAATGGGCTTCTATATTCCATACTCAGGGCCTGAGCTGTGTTACAAACAGCTAAGGTGGTTTAAGCTTTAAGGACATGGGCAAAGCAGCAATGACCATTGACAAAAAGTAACAGAGAGAAAGAAACACTTTCGAGAACATCAATGGCAAAGAGCAAAAATGCTTCTGGAAGTAGATATAATATTCTGTGTGTTTCTTGGTATTAATATCTGGCACACATCTTCAGATATCTGCATTCCCATATAATTCTTTTAATTTCTTTGCTTTTGAAGTGAATAAATAGCTTTAAGTAAATGTCAAGCAGAAAATCTCTAGGTAAATTTTAGAGTTAGGATTGAAAGAGTCCAAGAGCCTACAGCTTCAGGAAAACTGGGGCTGGAAAAGGTATGCTAAGGCCATCCTGGCAGGGCCCCAAAATTGCTGCTCCTACATCTTGGTGATCTGGAAACCTGTGGTGCTGGGGTTAGGGGTAGGGTAATGGTTAGATAGAAAACTAGGTGATACAACACACATATTTTAGGAGAAGTACACAGACAACAAAGAAAACTAAGCACACCTAACATGCCAAGCTCCTGAAGAACCTCCACCTCTAACACCGGCCTTTTTCCTAGGACTGAAAGTTTGCTACAAAAAAGAAAGCCCAGATTCAGTGGTTATTGTTCTGTTCATCCAAACCATGCCTGTCTGTGCTCATGCACCTCAAAGCAGCCTCTAGGTTGCTGTAATTTTTTTATAGTGGGTGAGACATCCAGAAGCCACTGGATGAATTAGGAAAGACAAAAGCACAGGGGAGCCCTGGTGATATCCCACAACCAGTGACTGGGAGGAAAGTCAATGAAACCATGGTGACGCTGCTTCTGTGTCACCACAATATTCTCCTACACTGATGTAATTTCACTTATAAGGGCTGCTGTCATGCAGAAGAGGATGCACCAAGTGCTGGGTGTAATGTGTCTGGGAATACACACAAGACATTAACTCCTGCAGTTAATTCTGTGAGGTGTCAGCTCCATGGAAACCTAGGAATGTGATGAGGGAAACGTGACTCAGGATCATGAGCCAGAAATAAGCAAGGTGAGACTGTTCTCACAAAGCACAAAATTAAAAGCTAATTCTAGATTCTTAATACATTCTAGGAAGATATCTGAAAATCAAAGTATGTGTAGATGAGGATGAGAAGCAATTTCTGAGACCTTGAAAGATCAGGTTTATATAGATACCAACAGCACATGTAATAAACACACTAAAGGCCAAACAGAATTTTATAATATGAACCACATTTAAAAAAATCTCACCTTATTCAAATTTTAAAATGCATGCACTGGGGAAAACAGAATGTGGTTTTCTCAAGTTAACATTTTCAATACAATGGGAGCTATTAGCTGTGGTATTTTGAAGTAGAAATGTTTGATGAGAGGGGATCAATGTCTTAAGAGCACACAAGTACCATGACATAAGAAATCCTCTTATTAGATATGGATGCTAACAACTGAGAAGAACTCATTTAGAAACAGAACTCTCATAACATGAACAGAGAAACCCTTACACCTTCTGAAATACAAAAGTTTCTACCTTTTCTTGTCTTGACAACTCAGCTGATAGGTTATATGTGAGATCTATAAAGGTAAAATATTTTAATTACAGAAATCTACAGACAATATTTAAGTTTTGTAACTGAGACTGAATGCTCAAATTTACTGAGAAGGTATTTAATTTCCTCAAAAATTTAATAGAAGGGAGAAAACTTCACTCTGTATAACCATCAAAAATGACAGGGAAGTGCCAGGAAATTATATATTAGCTGCTACTTTAAATTTAACAAAGCAAAAATACAGTCTCATGTTTTTCCCCTGTGCTCTGGAATGAATGGCTCCCTGTCCAACTGCTGGTCATATAGAATTGTTTTACAGAGCCAGGACAATATGTCCTCACCAAGAAAATAATTAACCTGAATACCAATATTTCAATGTTCACAGCAACACTGTTCAAGAGAGACAGTGAAATCATACAGAGGAAATACAAATGCAACAACATTCAAAAAATTATTAAATCAAGGTTGTTATTTGTTAGGCTATGTAAGTGCACTTCTTTAGGATAGCTATTCTATTTCAAAGCTCAATTTTTTTATCCATAACCACAGAAGTAATGTTTATGTCTTGTTTGTGCCTCTTTTCACGTACAAAAAAATGAGTGAAGAGTCTCAGACTCTTAAATATCTCTCTCTTCTCTCCCCCAGAATCCTGGTAAACTACCTCCCAAGAGAGATTTTTATACTTACATAAGCACATTTAGGAATATTTTCTAAATAAGTATCCTTGTAAAACTAATTCCTAAATTAGATGAAGAGAGAATGCCTGACCCTAGAAATCCTGTTAGAGGGATAAACCCCTCTAAACCTTATCCTCATTTCCTCCCCATTGTCTGATACTACTGTTGTGCACTTTCTAGTAAGAAATGTGCACTGTGTCCAAAATTTTTTAAAAATAGTTTCAAAAATAAAAGCATTACTTAACTGTAACAGGTATATCTATACTGAGTGTTTTTGAAATATGCATATACATTCAGATTCTCTTATTACTTGGTTTTAACAGCTTAATTTATCTGTTTCCTACTAATCTAGGACAATGACTTCAGCAGGAATATTCACAGGCAAACCAAAGAGAACACAACTGGACTCTGCGAGTACAAACGTGCCTTCAGTACAGGCATCTTCTTCAGCTGAGAATGCCCCCAAAAGAGTGCCCACATAAACAAAGCACTGAGCAATCTCTGAGTTGCCTGGTTTCTGTGCTGAGAAGTTTGTCTCAGGCCCTTACAAAGGACTTGATTCTTTCTCCTGCTCCCATGGAGAATGAATGTACTCTACAAGTGGTGCCGTGATTCAGCTCAGCAGCAGCCCAGTCTCTCGCTCCTGCTGCTGCCAGCGAGAGGCGTGCAGGCTCCGAGCTGCCGGGGGCAGGTGCTGCTGTCTCCACGGCTGGGCTGTCCGTGCCTGCTGCCAGCAGGGGCTGCGGCCTCGCTCTGCAGGCTCGCTCCGCAGCCCCGCTCCGCGGCCCCGCTCCGCCGCCCCGCTCCGCAGCCCGGCTCCGCAGCCTCGCTCTGCAAGCCCCGCTCCGCAAGCCCCGCTCCGCAGCCTCGCTCTGCAAGCCCCGCTCCGCAGCCTCACTCCGCAGCCTCTCCCTGCAGCCCCGCTCCGCAGCCCCGCTCCGCAGCCCGGCTCCGCAGCCCCGCTCCGCAGCCCCGCTCTGCAGCCTCTCCCTGCAGCCCCGCTCCGCAGCCCCGCTCCGCAGCCCCGCTCTGCAGCCCCGCTCCGCAGCCCGGCTCTGCAGCCTCTCCCTGCCGTCCCGCTCCGCAGCCCCGCTCCGCAGGCTCTCCCGCTCCTCCCCGTCGGAGCAGCGGCACAGCCGCAGANCCGCTCCGCAGCCCCGCTCCGCAGCCCGGCTCCGCAGCCCCGCTCCGCAGCCCCGCTCTGCAGCCTCTCCCTGCAGCCCCGCTCCGCAGCCCCGCTCCGCAGCCCCGCTCTGCAGCCCCGCTCCGCAGCCCGGCTCTGCAGCCTCTCCCTGCCGTCCCGCTCCGCAGCCCCGCGCCGCCGCCCCGCTCTGCAGCCTCTCCCGCTCCTCCCCGCCGGAGCAGCGGCACAGCAGCAGAGGGACCGCTGGGCACGGGCTGCGAGCTGGCCCACGTGCTGCAACGCCGGCCCAGCCCAGATGCTCATTTGCCCTTGAGCAAAAGCAGATTTGACTTCAGGGGCTTCGTTTCCTCAAGTGTGTGTTCCACTAACACCAGTGGGAATACACAAGGCACGCGTGGCAAACCTGACAGCTAGCAGCAGCAAACAGAGGTACAGTGGGAGATTTTGGAATGTGGTTTTGCTATCAGAACTAAAGGGCTTTGGTTTACAGCTCCTTCTCTCAGCAGGCACTGAATGCAACACTATGTTCAATTGGAAATTTAAGTGGATTTTTATCTTTACAGAGAAGATTACTATAATTAGTAAGCAGAAATTAGTTACATTATAATATTTCTGAGGAATATAAATTTTGGCATAGATTCTCGGTAGTGGGTTTGTTGGACCATATGTATTCCTTCTAAGTTAATGATAAACCCCAAATATTTCTTAAATATGACAGCAGAAACAGTATCAAGAAAAGAACCAACAATATTCACTCCTGTGATAAGACCATAGATATCTTGAATTACACCTGGAATAATTTTGATCCAAAATATGCATCTGTTAATCCAAAAGCAAAGGCTACTCTCCAAAAGGTTTTATGCCTATGATTTGCAATGATGTTTAGGTAAAATTTTCATATGATGCACACAAAATACATATACAAATACATATATGATTTTATATATATATA